>APFE031039705.1:4739-117654 GCA_000404065.3 Pinus taeda
AGAGTCAAGAGTCAAGGACTCAAGACTCAACAGTTATGAAAACTAATAGAAACTAGAAAAGACAAGTAAACTGTAAATCTACATGTGGCCCTTGCCACGAGAGTCTCCTGTATGAGCAGGTCGTGGTGGTCTTCTAGGAGTCTCCCGCACATATCGACGACCAGAACTAGAAGGCACTTGCTCTCCACGTGAGGGTGTAGATGGAGGTGGCGACAACAAAGGAACAAGACTCGGAACTCGAGCAATGCTACTGGATGGTGGAGGTGGCATGGCTGCTGCAGCTACTTCATCTTCATCCCTTATAAGTTTCTCTTCCAGTTCTTCAAGATGTATAGTGCCATCCTCCAAATTGACATCCTTTGGGTGGTTGTCCCAAATTTTATATGTGGGATCCTCATAAGCCCGATCACTGTAATGACTCAACAACCTCAAGTTGTAGTGCACATAAACCAAGCTTTTTGCCCGGTTTTCGTTGAGTCTGTTTCTTTTCACATTATGTATGAAGCTGTAGGTGCTCCAATACCTCTCTGCAAAAGAAGTATTTACAACCTGTGATAGAACTTTTTTTGCCAATTTTGGCAAAAGTCCCTGGCCGCCATATGTTTCCCACCATGTGAGAGAATCAAATCTGTCTCCGTCTTCCATTGCATGCAAGGTACCAAACAAACCAGTGCCACTAAAGTATTTGCTTATTTCAAGGCACACAACTGCACATTCCTCCCTGTCAGGTATCAACTTTTCCAATGCATCCAAATATCCTCTAGTTACCTCTGCATCTAAATGGGGTTTGGTCCTAATCCCACCCCCTGGTGCAGGTTGGCCCAACCAAGATGTAGAGTAGTATTTTGGCGTAAGGATATACGCCAAGCAATGTAGTGGAATATTAAGTTTATTCCACCGTACACACACACAATCGTGAATCAGTTTGTACAAGTTGGGATCTTTGTTATGAACAATATCTTTTATCTGCCCCAACATGGTATCCATCTGCTCATACACCTCGCTAATCACTGGTTTATCTGTATCTGCAAATTGAATCATGTGATAAATGGGCTTGGTGAAATCCAATACTTGCCTCACACTTCACCAAAACATACCATCAAGAGCGGCTTCCTCCACCAGTTCAAAACCTCGTCTGTCAGCTGCATTTGTAGCCCTTTCCTTTAATACCTGCCAGTGTGGACTTGATACCATGCTAGCCAATGACTCTCTTACCTTCAAAAGGCGCCTGAAGGTGAGGTAATAGCTACCAAATCTAGTCTTCACAATCTTCCAAACAATTCCAATCTTGAGTGACTGCGGAAAAGGCCCATGGGTATGCTATGATTTGTAATAAATTTTTATCCATTTGTTTGCCTTTCTTCTTGTACAATCACCAAATCCATTTGTATTTGTTCATTTTTGTTCTTAACAACATCATGCATCAAAGGTTTCAATGTGTGAACCAAACACCCAGACCAAAATATGTTGGGGTATTTATCCTCAATAATTGCTCCCGCTGCCTTACAATTAGGAGCATTATCAATGATGACTTGGATGACATTGTATGGTCCAATACGGTCAATTGTTTCAAGTAATGCTTCTGTAATGTTGATGGCGGTCTTGAACTTGTCTGAGTAATCATATGCATTTAGAAAGATGGCACCACTAACAGACACAGCAAGAACACTTATCAATGGCGTGCTTTTACATTTGTCCATCCATCAGATACAATGGACACCCCATGGTCAGTCCAAGAACTTGTCATTCTATTCAAAGAATGTGATATTTTTGCTTTTTCATGATCAAGTCCAACGGTTCTTGCCTTGTTATACCCAGGGCTCTTGTATCCTTTAGGGGCATCATTTATGGCAGAAGCCATTTCGTGCCAATAAGGTGAGCGAAGAACATTAAATGGTATCCCACATGCATAGAGAAACTTGTAAACTTTTGAATCCACATCATTCCTACACCCCTCATCAAGGAAATCTGATATGGTTCTACACCTTAAAGCTGGTGACCCTATGCCGCCATATCCACTGCCTTGGGAGGATACTGAAGGAGTTCTTTGTGCTTGTGATTGCGAGCTTGGTTCAAAGAAACCCCTTGATTTTTTAGATTTGTAGTGGACTTCCTCCTCTTCCCTTATGCATTTGGCTCTATCTGCTGCTGACACAGCTGCACAAGTTTTGATTCCTATTTGTTTATCTCCATCCCATGGCCTTTTCCCGCAAGGGTGTTTTCTTGCACGAGTGTATGAACCTGTGTAATTATTGTTGCAATGGGGGCAATGAAATTTAGTGGTTCCACCCCCTTTCACTGCGTCAGGCCTGTTAACATATTTCCACAATGGGGTTTGGTTTTGTTTAGTCTTTTGAGAGTCATGTTCACCCTCTTCCAGCACCTCCTCACCGGGGTTTTCATCAAATCCACTTTCCCCAGCTTCTTCATCCCCCTCTTCATTTTGGCCCCTCTGTTTCCTACTCTCCAGCACCATAATAACCAGAAAAGGGACCAAGAAGAAGAAAATGCCAAGAAATATAACCAGGTCCATGATGTTTGATATTTGTAGGCTTTTGAATTTGCAAAATATAATGGGAATGGGAATGAGAAAATTAATTTAATTTATTTAGATTAATGATTCATTTACTAAATAAGTTATATATTTACTAATTACTAACTAAACTAAACTAAATTACTAAATTACTAAGTAACTAAAGTTTAAATTACTAAATGACTAAGTTACTAACCTCCTTGCAGGTTTGCTCCTTGCTTCTCGTCGCTCGCTCCTCGCTCCTCCTCGCTCCTTTGCACAATCTCCTTGGCTCTCCTCAACTCATTCAAGTCACAATGAAATAAAAGATGCCCCCCAAGCCCTTTTAAAACATTTTTTTTTTAATTAATTATTATTATTTTTTTTTTTTTATTTTTTCTTTTTTTCTTTTCGCGCGATTCACTCCCGGCGGTGCACGCATCGCTCCCAGAGCGATAATTAAAAGCTCGGGAGCGATCACTCCCTGATCGCTCCCAGGCTTTAATTTTCACTCTGGGAGCGATGCTCCCGAGGTCGCTCCCTGTTTTGGCAGGGAGAGCAAATTTTTTTATCGGGAGCGCGCTCTCGACCTGCTTCCAAGCCACTCCTGCCTTGGAGCGTAGATTGGGAGCGGGTTCGAAGGGGGGGTGCTCTCCCGCAACTCTGGTTGTGTTGTTTTGTCTTTGTTTTCATGGGAAGATGAGGACCTGAAGGATTAGGCCTCTGCCCTAGTTGTAACAGTGAAAGGACAAACTTGTATTTTTTTGTATTATAGCAATGTATCAGGGTTTCTAAGGGGCCATGATCCTTGTTATGGGAGCCCTATGATTTTCTTGTTGATCGACAAATAAGGAAAGTGATTAGGCCAATATATCTTGTGTACTATTGTTGATTCCACTACTGATATATTCCCCTATGCAAATTGCTTTATTGTTGGGCATCTCTAATGTGTTTATGTGCTTAGCTAAGTCATATAGACCAGACCTAGGGTGCAAGGGAATTTCAACACTTAGGAAGCTACAACACAAACCACTCACAATATGGAGGATGTGAAAGCTAAACACATCATCTTAGATGCTGCGAAGGATCATGTGATCCCTTACATATCAAGAAAGCAGACTGCCCGTGAGATGTGAACAACTTTGACAAAGATGTAGTAGAGTGGTTGCCTAAACTGTAATATCGTGTTGAGAGAGAAGTTGAGAAACACCAAGATGAATAAATTAGGCATAGTGGCATCACACATTATCAAGATTCAACAAGTTTGATATGAGCTTGCAGCTATGGGGAAGTTGTGTAAGAGGATGAGTTTGTTAAGATAGCCTTGAGTGGGTTTTCCAAACAATGGGATACCTTTGTGATAAGGATCCTAGCACGTGACAAGATTCTTGATTAGAACAAGCTATGGGACAACTTCACTCAAAAGGGGATTTGGGAGGAGTCATTATTTGGTGGACAACGTAAGGGTGGTGATGAGGAGAACCTTGGTATTGTTGGGCAAGCAAAGAAAGGCAAGGCGAAGGCTAAACAGAACCAAGTGGAGGAGCATCTTCACACGCTGATAAGAAAAAAGACATGAGCAAAGTCAAGTGCTTTGCATGTCACAAATATGGACACTATGTAGTTCAATGTTCGAACAAGAAGAAGGGCAAGGGAGAGGCACCTGTGGTTGTGTTACCGCTCAATCTAGCAAGGGTCCTAGGAGGGGTTCCAAAGGGACTACTACTAGACCAAGTGACAACAATGGGCCAAGGACCCATTGTCACCTCAGTTGATGCCCCCTGCTCTTTACGGACTTTCACCAATGGGAGGAGTCCTGGTATGGAGGAAACAACTTGAATGATAGGTTCGATGACAAAGTATAACGTGATTTCCTAGGCCCATTCAAAGGAGAGACTCAATTAATGGTTCAAATACTTAAAGAAAAGCCGAAGGGCTCCCCAAGAAAGGCCTATGAAGGATGACCCTGGGCTTAGGAATATTAAAAAATGATGAATGCCTAAGATCAAAACTTCCAAAATCCCTCACTTGTGATTGATGTGTTTATAATATATACTAGGGTTCAAAGTGAGGTAAGGATGCCTCATTCAGTGGAAAGATTCAATTAAAGTGCGAGCTTTGGGACAAGCTAGGGTGACTTTCCACGAAAAAGCCCTTGAGAAAAATACTATAAGAGACCAAGGGTTGAGAAATATACCATGGTAAAAGCTCATCCAATGATCACTTCTAGTTAAGAGAAAAGGTTTTGAATGATGAACTACAAAGTGTAAACCTTCAAGAAATCCCCAAGTCAAAGCAACTTCAAGGGTTCCCTCATGGTGTGATAGCTAGGGCATCAATTTATTTGAAATTCCACCATCGGAATTCGTTCAAAACTGGAGTATGCCTAGAGGAGACATAAATGAAGAAACTTGATTGGACGAAATCCTAAAATTCCTCCTCCCTAAAATTTCACACCAAGCCCTAGAAAATTTCCTAATCCTCAGGGGGTGAAAAAAGAGGAAGAAAAGAGGTGAAAGAATGATATTTCGTTAAGTTAATGTGATCACCAAGGATCTAGGACCAGTGCTTGGCTATTTGGAAGATTGGAGTCAAAATGATCAAGATTTAGGAACTTCGCTCTTCAAGGAGGCCTAAAGAAGTAGCTATTCTCTCTGTGGATGCAGCGTCACAACAACTTTAGACTTTTATACTTCGATATGCAATATTTGATGGAGTTTCAAGGTAAAAGGTGCACAACCTACCCCTAGGAAAATTCGTTCTTCTTGCCAAGATGAATAACATATGCAACGAGCCAAGATTACAAGTATTTCATAAATTCACAATAACTTTTAGGGCGCAAGAAAAATCATGACATAGGATTCGATATATTAGACATGAAACATTATGAAATTCACATGAAAAGAGCACTTGCATGACAAAAAGAGTATATCCATCCATAAACTTGCCAAATAGAAGCTCCAAGAGAGATAGTGACATTCTCCTTAATCTTCATTTTCATCCTTTTACTTAAATTTTTAACATTACCATGAAATGACTCAGGATGTTTGAGAGTGGTTCCAGCCTCATTGGATTTCATATGGAGAAAGTAGAATTTTAGATTTCATTTAAAATCCAATAGACTTATCAGTTTTTCAGGATTTCAGGATTGGGAGATTGTAATGTTTCCAGGTGACACCACCTGCCTGAGCTACCCCTGCCACCAGTAGAGGACGTGGTCTACCTCCTATAGCTCCTACTTCTAGTTCTTCAACTTCTAGAGCACATCAGACTCCACTGCCATCTCCACCAGCACAAGCACCAACATCTACATCTAGAGGGAAAGGGAAAGCTGTGGCATTTTCTTGCAAGAGGGGCAGAGGAAATCAATAGGATTAGACTTTCATTTTATTGTATATGACATTATGACATGATGAGATACATTATTATGTATATGACATTTTTGTTGATATTTTGAGGCTGAGTTGGGACTCAGGAGTCAGGACTTACTATTCAGGACATGATTCAATGTTATGTGTGATTTTAGAGGTAGAAATGATATTAAATATCTTATATATTAGTTTTTTTTATCATATTTATGTGTCAATGTATTTATTTTATGTTGTAGATGGTTTAGATATTAAAAAAATTGAAAAAAATGAAAAAAATGAATATTTTTGTACCAAACGATTTTTTCCCGATTTTTTTCCGATTTTTTCCCAATTTTTCCGATTTTTTCCGATTTGTTCCCTGCGCCGATTTAATCCAGATCGCGATTTTCACAACATTGGTTTGAATAGCCTAATTTAGCTTAATGATGCCCCTATAATATAATAATGTGCAAAATAACAATACTTTTGGTGACAAGCCTACCAAATAGATCCATAATAAGAATAAGTAGCCTCTTAAGAGGGCCGAAATAATAGAAAGATAGCTAGAAGGGCCGTTGGAAGGCCAAATGAAGTCCCTCATGTGCCAAAATGAGTAGGAGGGCTCCAATAACAGTGATGAAGGGGGTGGCCCCTTGATCTCCAAGCAAGTGACTTGTGGTGCTCTCAAGTGGTTGTGGGGGCACAAAGAACATCCTCATGGGTCTCCAACTGAATCGATCAAGCATGTGCTCCATCTGTAAGGGCTGGAATAATGATGCAAGCCCTCCCTTGTCTCGTTATGGGAGAAAAAACCCCATCTAGGCTCTGGATCAATCGCCAAGTGTGTGGTGCAAGTGTGTAGCCGGCTGGGCTAGGTGGTCCAGGTGCATCATCATCATCGAACAAGTAATACACGAGCAAGCAATAAGTAGTGCTGAGGGATCACATGGTGTGGCTATTTGCTCTCTGCTATAGTGGAAGCCCATGGCTCTCAACGCTAACCATATAAATGTCATTAAGACCCTCTTGAGGGCTTGGATCCCATATAGGGAGACCAAACCCCAAGATGAAGACCCATTTGCAATCATGTATAAGATCCAATGCGTCTCCTTGCCTTCCAGTACAACAATTGATTAGTGCAATCGAGAAAATGAGCTTACAAATCATGGAACCAAGTGGGCACTTCATAGTGGCATGCCCTTCCATAATGGGCTTTAGAATGTACAAGTGTCCCTAGGTTCAAGGGGGAGGTTAATCAAGGACCCTGTTAGGTGGTTTCAACCTTTAAGGGAATGACAGGTCCATGGTACGTTCGTTAGATGGCAGGTGTCACATGAAACAATGATGTAATAGAGTGGGGCAACAGGGAAGGCTCCAAGCCACATGCCATGGTACAAGGGTAGCCATAGTAAGGGAAGCCCACACATGGGTGTATAGATGTAGGAGGGAGCAATCATGGTACATGAGTTACTTCGACCTTTGTTTTTCCACCCTTCTTCATATACCTTTTGCCTTTTATTGATTTTTCTTTTATAATTGCTCAGGGTTCCAACGGATGAGAGGATGATGTGAATGATATAACAATGAATACCCCCTTAAGGTTGGGCAATTCATTGCCCACCAGGGGTTGGGACAATCATGGGTTCCTTAATGATGAGGGGGCTCACATAGGGGTCCTAAGAACCAGGGTGATGGCCATGATAAGGGGTAGAGCTCATGTTTGGCTTTTGCACAAGTGCTAAATTTTTATGTCCTAGCCATATTTTGCATTTTATAGTACATTTCCTGTTGTAAGTGGATAAATTATGCTTTTAACTTTCTTTTTAGCTGCATCAACCTCTGGGGCAACATTCCAAGCCCGACCCAGAGTGTGGACAAAGGAAGGGGGAGTTTAACTCCTTGTGGAGCCTATGGACAAACATGGACCCGAATGGGAAATATGTGAAAAAGGGTTATAATGAGTGGAGGGGAGTGATGTATGTGATGTGGGACTATGCAAGCAAAATCAGGGTTTCCCATGTAATGCCACTCGTAAAGCTAGTAGCCAATAGAGGAGATCTCACAGGACTAGGATACAAGGTTAACCATCAAGTTGGATGAGGGGATAAGAGTACAGACCAAGCCCATTCTTTCCACCGAATCCTCCCACTAATCCATGCCCAGAAGTGTCCATGATAAGTAAGCAAAAATACCCAATTACATAATGAAGCCATACCTTCGGGATTGGAAGGCCCACCTTCAAACATACGATCATGACAAATGGGTGAGGGTGCGTAATGGTTGACTTAGGTGGTGGAGATGATGGCACATTGAGCTATCTAGTGGCTGCAAGGGGCTGCTGGTTGAAGACAATGTAGGAGAAAAATTTCTCCTATGGGTGTCACCCACAGGTGGTGAGTTCCAGGCTGCGTCTGCACCGATGGATGAGTTGGCCACCAAATTTGAGAAGTAATTTTCATTGGTATCTTGTCTTTTAGGCACCATTACATGTGGGGTGTGGTTCGTGGATAGTGGAGCATCTCGTCATATGATGGGATCTTGCAACCTCTTCATCAATATGGCTAAGGAGCATAAAGACTTACATGTGGAGCTTGGTGACAATGCAAGCATGCAATAGAGGGTGTGGACAACATACTGTCTAGTTAGATTTAGGGAGTCATATGGAGGTGAATGAAGTGTTGCATGTACAGGGGCTTGAGAAGAACTTACTGTCAGTATTAGCTATGGAGGACACAGGTTTTGAGGTAAGCTTTATAAGTGGACAGATACTTGTCAGGCTAAGGGGATTTAGTCTTAGCACGAGGCAAGTAATTGTAAGAAGAGAGGGTAACTTGTGCTTGTTGAGAGGACAACTCGTACGAGCCCTGGTACATGACAATGACAACCTGTGTGAGCTATAACACAGGAGGATAGATCACTTGCACTATAGAGCTTTACTAAATTACTATTGTTACAAGAGATGGTCACTGGTCTTTCAGGGTTCAGTGTAGAGTAGGATGGAGTGTGCACTTGGAAAGTATGCCAAGACCGCATTTCCAAGTAGCGAGAGCAAGTCCAAGGGTGTGTTAGAGTTGATACATTCTTATGTCTATGGTCCTATGTTAGTGGAGTCTATGATAAGATATTTCTCTTATTGACGTTTATAGATGATTTCTCCAAGAGGACATGGATATTCTTTTTGAAGGCCAAGGATGAGGTCTTCAGTTGGTTTCAAGAGTTTAAGGTTCTTGTGGAGAACTAGATGGGGAAGAAGATCAGAGTTCTTAGGTCAAAAAATGGGGGTGAGTATACTTCCAACTAGTTCAAGATTTTTTCTAAGGACGCAGGAATCCAAAAGGAGTTGATAGTGCCATATAATTTGCAATAGAATGGAGTGGTAGAAAGGAGGAATAGTGCCATCATAAGGGCAACCAAGGCTATGATCCATGATTAGGATCCGCCTATGTTCTTGTGGGAAAAGGCATGCAACATGGCTATCTATTTGCAGAATCAGAGCCCTCACAAAGTTTTGGAGGACAAGGCTCCTGAGGAGGCTTTCACAGAAGTGAAATCAGAGGTGCACCACCTTCGCATCTTCGGTAGTTGAGTTTATGTCCACTTACCGTTAGAAAAGAGGATTATTTTCAAACTCTCATGAAAGAAGGGCATTTTTGTTAGATACCTTGAGACTTCAAAGGCCTACAGGTTGTACATTTTAATGCAAAGAAAGACAATGGTCAGTAGGGATGTCAGATTCAAGGAGGGTAGGACATTTAGGAGGTCATGTGGGTTGTGGATCTAGCATTGGTAGAGGATTGGGAGGAAGAGGCTCCAAAGATTAAGGAGGGACCAATAGTTGCAACAACAGGGATATAATCTTATGATCAGGAGGAGGACTAAGATATTTCTTCAAGCTTTGTCAGAAGGAGGCTAAGATGGGTTGAGCAGACATTGAGAGATGCTAAGGAGCATGTGGAGGCTCCTAACAACACTTTAAGGGAGAGTATACCACTGAGGATATTTTCTAGTTACATGGATTTGATGAACAACATCAGTGAGTCCAAGCCTTCTACTTTTGAGGAGGCAACATATAAGAATGTTTGGAGGGATGCCATGATGGAGTACAACTCCATCATGAAGAATGATGTCTAGGAGATTGTATTGAGGCCTAAAGGGAAATCTATGGTCACTTGATGGATTTATAAGATCAAACATGCAATTGATGACAAGTTGAGAAGAATAAGGCAAGGTTCATGGTGAGAGGGTTTTCCCAGAAGGAGGGAGTAGACTATGAGGAGGCTTTTGTTCCTGTCACCAAATGTGCATTGATTAGAGTAGTTATTTCGATTGCTTTAGAGACGGAGTGCAGCATATATCAGATGGATGTGAAGATTTCCTTCCTCAATAGGGTAATTGAGGAAGAGGTGTACATTGAGCAATGTTAGGGATTTGAAGTGCATGGGAGGGATTCCCATGTATGCAGGTTAAGAAGGGATTGTACAGACTTAAGAAAGCACCTCGAGCATGGTACTTGTTGCTGCACAAACTAGCAGAGCTATTAAGTAGGCTAAAGTTAGAGGGCACACCAACAATTTGGGACAAAGGCCCATTATCACCATAGCCTATGTCCCCTTCTCTTCTCGGATTCTCACTGACAGGAGGAGTCCCAGTATCCCCACTTGTGGTTAATGTATCTATAATTGGGTCCAAAGTGAGGCAAGGATGGCTCATTCAATGGAAAGGTTCATTTAAGGCATGAACTTTGGGAGAAGCTAGGATGAATTTCCACGAAAACCCCTTGAGAGAAATACTATATGAGACCTAGGGTTGAGATATTTAACAAGGTAAAAGTTCATCCAAGGTCAAGGTAGGCAAAAGAAAAGGCTATGAATAATATACTTCAACAAGTATTAAAGCGCAAGCCTTCAAAGAATCCCCAAGTTGAAGGATTAATTATAGCTAGGGTTCCCACTTGGTGTGATAGCTAGGGCATCAATTATATTGAAATTCCACCGTCAGAATTCATTCAAAACTTAAGGACTCCTAGAGGAGACACAAAGGAAGAATCTTGCCAAGAAGAGATTCAAAAATTCTTCCTCCCTAAAATTTCGCACCAAGCCCTAGATGGCCTCCTTATCCTTAAAGGGATGAAGTTTAAGAAGAGAAAAGAAGGAAAATTTATGGATTAAATCCAGGTTTGACCACTAAGGGACTCGACTAGTGCCTAGACCATTGGGAGTATGGAGTCATGGGTGCTTATAGTAAGCTAAATTGACCTTCAAGGAGGCTAAAAGAGGAAGCCCAACTAGCCCTTTCAACAATTACCTTCATTAGCATTAGTTAATGGAGTTTCATGGACAAATTATGACAATTTTCCACTAGGGAGATTCATTTCATAACATCGATGAGTAACACATGCAAAACTTCCCAAGATCACAATTTCACACCATATCAAGTAAATTAGGGCATAAATTTTCACTATGAGAAAGAATTCCATGCACTAGACATTTACATAAAGATATTCAACAAGAAGAAGCACTTACTAGACAATATGAAGTATATCCATTCATCAATAATGCATTTAGAAGCTCCAAAAAGATAGCAATATATCCATACATCAAAGTGCATCCCAAAAACATCCAAATCCTCTCCAAAATTGCAAGTTCGAATCCTCTAATGAGGCTAGCGAAAATAAAAGTTTGATGATTCCAAATGAGAGTGAGTCTCTCATATATATACGAGTCTAATGAGTTCGAATTTCTAATTATGAAGCCCTAAAGTGTTAAAACAATGTAACAAACCCTTGGTTACAAGCCAACCAAGATAGCTTTACATTAATTATTATATTATTTGTCCTTTAGCCCATGTAATTAATGCAAAGTGCTCTTCAATGCTAGCATTGAGGCCTTAAGTGCTAAGAATAAGGGTAAGGGCCTAAAAAATGATGAATAAGAGGGGGATGCCCGCCAAACACTGCAAAACATCTCCAAACCCCAAGTTGGGCTCAATGGGCTCCAAATGGGTCTCGTGGGTCTCCAAATGGCTTAGGATCAAGTCGATCCATCAATGAGGGTTAGAAGACAACCTCTTTTGGGCCCTGGATCAAATACCAAGAGTCTAGTGCAATGTGTAACCAACTGGGCAACGTGGTCCAAGTGCATCATCATCTCTGTATAACTGGGGCACGAACAAGAAATGAGGTGGTGCTAATGAAGCCTATGGTGTGGAAATCAATGCTCTGCAAGGCTAGAGGCCCATGGCTCTCAACGCTGACCCTACAAGTGCCATTATGACCCTCTGGAGGGCTTGGATCCCGTATAGGAGGCCAAGTCCAAGATGAAGACTCACCTATAATCCTGTATAAGATCCATTGCGC
Source organism: Pinus taeda (assembly GCA_000404065.3). Classification (NCBI taxonomy): domain Eukaryota; kingdom Viridiplantae; phylum Streptophyta; class Pinopsida; order Pinales; family Pinaceae; genus Pinus; species Pinus taeda. The sequence continues at coordinate 16,957 of APFE031039705.1, forward strand.
TCCTCACTTTCCAGTACAATAATTCATTAGTATAATTAAGTAAATAAGCTTTCTAATTAAGGGCAGAGATGGACAATTCATAGTGGCATGCCCTTCCAAATGGGCTTTGGACATGTACTAATGTTACCTTCCTCGACAAGAGAGTTGATGAAAGATCCTATTAGGTGGTTTCAACCTTTAAGGGAGTGACAAGTCCATGGTACATCCATTAGATGGCAGGTGTCATGTGAAATAATGGTGGAACAGAATGGAGCAAGAGGGTAGTCTCTAGACCACATGCCATGGTACAAGGGTAGCTATGATAAAGGAGGCCCACACCTTGGGTGTATGAATGTAGGAGGGAGGTGAAATAATGGTGGAACAGAATGGAGCAAGAGGGTAGTCTAGACCACATGCCATGGTACAAGGGTAGCTATGATAAAGGAGGCCCACACCTTGGGTGTATGAATGTAGGAGGGAGAAATCATGGTACATGAGTTACCCTTCCTTTGGTTTTCCACCCTTCTTCATATTCCTTTTGCCTTTTATTGATTTTTCTTCTTTTTACTGCTCGGGGCTTAAGGGGATGAGAGCATGATGTGCAAGATGTAGTAGTGAATACTGCCTTAAGTTGGGCCATTCATCACCCACCAGGGGTTGGGACAATCATGGGTTCCTTAATGATGCAGGAGGCACTCATAGGGGCCTTAGGAACCAGGGTGATGGCCATAATGATAGGGGGTAGAGCTCATGTTTGACTTTTGCCCACATGCTAAGTTATTGTCTCGACCATATTTTGCATTTTGTGGTACATTTTCTGTTGATTGTGGCCATATTATGCTTTTATCTTTCTTTTTAGCTGCATCGATCTCAAGGGCATCGTTCAAGGCCCGACCCAAGGTATGGACAATGGGAGCGGGTGGCTAACACCTTGTGAACCCAATGGACAAATGTGGACCCAAATGGGAAAATTTGAAAAAGGGCTTATAATGAGTGGAGGGGAGTGAGATATATGGTGTCAGGAAGCGGGACGATGCAGCCAAAATCAAGGTTTCCCATGTAGTGTCACTCTTAAAGCTAATAGCTCATAGAGGGGATCCCACGGGACGAGGATCCAAAATTAACCCCCAAGATGAGGTAAGGGAACAGGGGTACAAGTCAAAGGCCGTTCTTTCCGCCAAATCCCCCCACTGATCCATGCACAAACATGCCCAAGAAAAGAAAATATAAACACACATTCACATAATGAAAAATCGTACCTTCGAGGTTGGAATGCCCACCTTCAAACATATGATCGTGACAGATGAGCGAGGGCACATAATGACTGGCGCGGGATAGAATAGTAGCACATCAAACTATCAGGTGGCTGCAAGGGGCTGCCGATTGAAGACAAATCCAAGAGAAAAAATTCTCCTATAGGGGTCACCCATTGGTGGTGGGTAATAGTACTCAAGAATTGATGGGTATTTGATTGGCTTGGGCTTCACCAAGAGTGTTGTAGATTCCAACTTGTACTATGTACTTGTTGATGGTGAACCGATCATCTTGGTGCTTTGTGTAGATGATCTCTTGCTGACGGGATCTGAGAAGCTCATAGAGATGTGCAAAGAGGACCTTGCTTTGGAGTTTGAGATGAAGGACATCGAGATGATGCACTGCTTTTTGGGATTGGAGGTGTGGCAACAATCAAGAGAGATATTCCTTAGGCAGGGCGAGTATGCGGTTGATATTCTGAAGAGATTTGGGATGGAGGATTGCAGGCCTATGTCGACACCTATGATTACCAACTTGAGGAAGCTTGATGCTTCTGAGAGTGAGTTGGTGGATCCTAGCTTGTATAGGTAGCTAATAGGGTCCTTGATGTATTTGGTCAGCGCCAGATCTGATATTTGTTTTGTCGTGAATACCCTAAGCTAGTTTATAGTGGAGCCAAGGAGGGTGCATTGGGTGGCAGTGAAACATGTGCTTAAGTAATTGGGAGGTACAATGGAGTATGGACTTAGGTATGTAATGATTGGTGGAGTGCAGTTATAGGGCTACATAGATTCAACTATAATCTCATTGTTGATTTTGGTAGCTTGGGAGATGCTCCAAGCCTTGACGATTGAGGGTGTGGAGGAAGGAGCTCCACAAGTGGGCTTGAAATCCAAGCTTGGGGTTTTGCACCCATTGATGTTTGGGCCAAAACCGTGACAAGATTGCGACATGTGATGGATGAGGATGATATCAGATGACGAGACAAATCCAACGCATCGAGGATCGCCAATTCCGAGTTGTCGTTGAAGAGATAATAATTTTTGAAGTTAGAAGGTGGGTTGTGGGTTGAGTTTCATGTAGACTAGAGTTGGACAAGCCACATGATGAGTTGTCAAACCACCTTAAAGAATTCGTTGAATCCCTCTTGTTTAGTATAAATAAGAGGTGATGTATGATCATTTGTTCATCCAAGGGAGGAACACAAGTAAGTAATTCAACCTCCTTAACATCTCTGTTTTCGCCACAGTAGAAAGGAGCTTAGTGAAGGTGAATGAAGGTATAGTTTATGCCTCCTTCTAGACTATTTGGGAGCCAAGTACCTACAAGCAGGAGGCCGAGATCATGGAGGGCAATTCTAGGCAAGCTAATGAGTGAGTAAGGGTCTCGCTCTAGGAGAAATACATCCTTGTTTGGGCCGCAAGTAGAGGCATCTTCAACGAAGAAGAGAGGAGTTGTTTAGGTCTCTCTTGTGACTATTTGAAGAGCATAACAATCTATAGGTAGGCCAAGGAGAAAGAGTTGTTCTAGGCTTGTTGTGGCATGATAAACTTTTCCTAAACAGGTCCGAATGGTACCTATATTGTTGTGATTGAGACGTAGTCCTATAGTGGCTGTTTGGAGGGCCGAATAAGCTTAGAATGGGGTGCTAGAGCAGTCTATGAGGACAACGAGTTACCAAATTCAAAGAAGGGAGGAGGTCGCAGTATTTTGTGTAAGTTTTGATCATAGATGGTGGGTTCTTGTGGGCTGCAAGGATGCCCTAACCAATGACCAGACTTTAGTCCATGAACAATAGTCTAAAGGTATGTTATTTCTCCATTCTTGCCTTGCGTTGGGTCAAGTGTTGACCAGATTGGATGATAGATCTTGGTAGCCTGTAGTAGCTGATGAGCCCCAGAAATGGGTAACTATATGGGCTCATTTTGCCTATTATTTCCATTTAATCCACCATTCTCCATAGTTTTGTGCATGTTTTTGAATATATTTATGTCATTGAGTGAATGGGGATAGTCACTTTGCCACAGTCTAATGAGTGTTTATTGTAGATTTTTGGACAATTTTTGGACAAGGACCAGACATCTATGAGCAAATTAGCAGCCAAACTCGAGGAAACAGGGTTGAGGACTTATAGGAGGGGTGTCTCCTGCATTAATGACCCCTTCCTCGAGTTCTCCACCAGCAGCTCGGAGTTCAAAGGCCCACAATGATGATCCAAAGGGGCAGCCGAGCAAGTCTAGTAGAAGCTGTTGTTACCTTCAGTTTAGGCAGCCGAGCAAGTCTAGTAGAAGCTGTTGTTACCTTCAGTTTAGGCAGCCGAGTTCCTTAAGTTTAGGAGGACTGTTGGGAGTCCTCACTTGTATAAATAAGAAGGCTTCGGGCCTTAGTAGGTTAGCCATTTTATAGTCTATTTTCATAGTTTTGTGCAGTGTTATACTCAGTGCATTTCCAAGCTCTTTTTGCAGACAATTTTGTGATGTAACTATTATTTTTTGATCAATGAAGATGAATCCAGCTTTGAATCAGCACTGATCTTTTCTAGAGGGCTGAAGCTCTTGGGTTAGGGCCTAACCCAAGTTGCCCAGCACCTCCTTTGTATATTTATATGTTTTTTTCTTGCATTCATACATTGATTTCTGTTGTTTAGGATTAATCTTGCTTTGGTAAAATAGATTGCTTTTGATGATTAAATTAGTTGTTCTTGCTTCAAGTTGTTTAAGTAGTTTGCTGTAGTAACAGAGAAAGATCCAAAAGGGCTACCAGCAGGCCTTGATCCCCTTTCTCCCTCCTTGGGACCATGAATTGAGGACCAGGCATTGCTGCTGCCACCAAAAACACGTTTTTGCCTTTCATGCAATCGCTAGTGTGATGTTTTGAGTTGGAGAAGTTGATATTTGTTTGGATTCACATGCTTAGACAATTTCTTGTTCATTTACCATGGCTTTCTCACATAGTTTCCTGTTCATAAAGTTCTGTTCAACACTTTTCTGTTTTTAGGTCAGATTTTAGGTCAAATTAGACAAATTCTGTTTTTTCGGTTCTTGCTTGGGTCAGTTTTAAGAAGTAGGTGTGCAACTCACTTGAAAAACATTCCACCTTGTCATCTTTCCATAGCACAACCTGTACTAGCTCATCTTTCGTAGATTCTTTCACTCATTCACCACATTTCGCCAAACTATCCTAATTTATGCGGTTTTGTGCAAAGTTGTTTTCTTCCCCTTTGAGCAAATCCAATCATCTCCTTCGTTCCCGATCTTCATTAATAGAGTCCTAGACCCTCCAACACCTTCATCCAGCCTTCATTTCTTTTTTTCCCACCATTTTTCCACCTTCAAACCTCCAAAAATCACTTTCGGCCTCCTCCTGTAGAACTTCCTGTAGATCCCCTGCAGCCTCTTGCAGAAATTCATGCGAGCGATTTTTCGAAGTCTGATCGCAATGGAAGTCTCCAGAAGGGTACGAGGGGTTTCTTAGGACCTCCCCACACCTTCCTCATCATCTGCAAAAGCCAACTCTATTTTCCTTTGCCACCAAACTACTGCACAATCACAATTAGTCAAATCACAAGCATAATAAATTCGCATAAAAATACTCAAAATTGCAAAAAGTGATGTCTTTCCATTTCTCTTCAGAAGTAGCTTGAATAAATACAATTTACATTTTCAGTAATCAATGGCACCCATTTCAGTAGTTTCCATCTTTTTTCTTGCACGATTAGGGTTTGTTAGGGTTTGAATTCCATTTCAGTTTTCATTCTCTTGCTGCAAGTAGAATAGCCCCTATAGAATTAGTCTTCTGCCATCATAGTAAAAGCTTCTTCTGAGAACTCATAGAAGTTGGCTTGAGCTCCTAGGGAACTTGTGCCAACTGATTCAGTGACAGTCTGCAGTAAGAGCTAGTACTTGTGCATACAACACCGTCGCTTCCAAGTTTGTTACGAACTACCAAGTTGATAAAAGTAAAGAAGGGAACCCTAGGAGTTGCAGCATTATTGCTGCAATACTGGAGCTCACCACTCTTTTTGGCGCCGTTGCCGGGGAAGCGTCAGAGTATTTGTGATTACTGATTTTCTTCTATTTTCTACTGCAACATTCTGCTAAGTAGTTTATTTCAACAAGAGGATTGTAGTTGTTTCATTTTAATTCTGCAATTCCATTTCTGCAAAAGTAGATTAGACATTTCTCGCTTTCATTTCAATTCTGCAATTTCATTTCAGCAAGCATAGATTAGACATTTCCTGCTTTCATTTCAATTCTACAATTTCATTTCAGCAAGCGTAGATTAGAAATTTCTTGCTTTCATTTCAATTCTGCAATTTCATTTCAGCAAGCGTAGATTAGACATTTCCTACTTTCATTTCAATTCTGCAATTTCATTTCAGCAAAAGTAGATTAGACATCTCTTGCTTTCATTTCAATTCTGCAATTTTCATTTCAGCAACGTTTATTTTAGTTAGCTGCAATTTGCTATTCAATCCATTTCAGTTTTTGTAGGTACAAGCAGAAAAAGAAACACAAAAATTCAAAAAAGATATTTCCTTTCATGCTTCGTAGGAACAGAGACAATTCAGGAAAATTCCTACCCAACACCCTCAACACATCACTGAGTCAGCCTTCTCTCTTCTTTGGTGGCAGTGATCCAGAAGATCTTATAGGTGAACCTTCAGAGATATACGAAGATCCTATAATAGAGGAAGAGCGAGAAAACATTCCTCCTGAGACCATGGCTGAAAATAGAAACGTTAGAGGGAATGGGGAAAGAATAGAAGGTACCTTTCCTATCCGGGATACCAATGGGGACACAAAAATGAAAACATAAGTCCTTCAACCCTACTTCACTTCCATGGACTGATTACCGAAGATCCTGATACTTTTCTGTTTGAATTTACTATTCTCTGTCGAACCTATGACTATGCAGAAGACGAGCAGAAGTTGAAGCTGTTTCCTTCTACCCTCAAGGATGCAACCTTGTGCTGGTTTATGGGGTTACCTAAAGACAGTATCACAACTTGGGCTCAGATGCAACAAGCCTTTAACAACAAATACCGGGACTATTGTAGGTCAAAGGAAACCAAGGAAGAAATCTTCCGTATGACCATGGGTAGTGATGAATCTTTAGAAGACTATGAAGAGAAGTTTCAACTCAGTTATAAAAGGGCCAAGTGCACACATGACCTTGAATCTTTGAAGTTGGTTTTGCTTAGAGGAGTCCCTGAAGACCTTCTAGATACCCTCCATTTGTTGGCTGGGGGAGACATCTATTAACTACCTTATGATGACATAAAGACTGTGTTTAGAAACCATTCCAGGTCAGCTAGGAAGAGAGGTAGGGGAAGTCAACCATTAGCCAGTACATCCTCATCCAGTTCATCCCTTAGAAACGAACTTGAGAATCGACTGAAAGATTTCAAAAGCAAGGTGAGACGGACTCTTGCCATGCAAATGGATACCTTGCATATCAAAAAGAAACAAGAGGAAGCTGAGAGAGCTCTGGCCATCTTCTGTCCCAGGTGCACGAGAAAGCACCCTAGGAACGAATGCCCATTGCACTCTATAGAAGTGTGTGTAGTCTATGAACAAGATCATCCTACGAATCAGTGCCCCTCTTTGCCCGGAATCAAAGTTGCATATCAAGGGGCTGAGGGAGCCACTGAGTCACTCTATTTCATGAACCAAAGGGGACCACATGGGCCCGGACCTTACTAGCAGGGAATGCAAGGGACCTCCCAGAGCTATTACAACCCCAATCAAGCCACTTCCATGCCTTCTTGGGGCCCCCCTGCTCATCCTTCCTAGTCCACACCCCCTCCTTGGTCATATCCTCCTCAATACCAGGCCCCTCCAGTTGCTCATTCGTTTCATCCTTATGCTCAGCCACAGCCTCAGTGGAGTGCACCTCATCAGGGGTGGAGGCCCCAGTATAACTCTCCCCCCGCTCTTTTGCCTCCACCACCTGCTCAACCACAACCATTACCTCCTGCTCCTCCAAGACAACCCCAAATACCTGCTCAACCAAACCTGAACCCCAACAACAGACAGGCCCAGCAAGTATATAGTGGGGAAACATCATGCCCAACCTATGCTGTGGAGATTCAGGAGATTAACCTACGATCTGGGAAGGTTCTCCCAAATAGCCAACCTCCTCCTAAGGAGGATGAGGAAGAAAAACAGGAAAGTGAACCCAAAGTCATTCCACCCTTTTCTGAGAGATTAACTGGAACCACCCAACCGACCCCAGAAGAAACTGAACTTTTGGGAGAACTGAAACAATTGTGTAAAAATACCCCTTCTCCAAGCCATAAAGGATGCGCCTGTATACAACAAGATGATCAAGGAGAAATGCTTCAAACACCTGGGCAGGCGAAAGAGAGATGCCCCAACTATCAATGTCATAGCACAACTGTCTAATCTGATGTTGGGGCAGGTAATTTGTTCGAAATATCTAGACCTTGGGAGTCCTGTAGTCAATGTTCACATCAATTGCACCATAATCCTCCATACCTTGATTGATTTAGGGGCTGCCATTAATGTAATGACCAGGGACACTATGCTCAAACTCAACCTTCAGGGTTCCTTAAGAAAGACCTCAACAGTACTGCAGTTAGCAGATCGCTCCACCGTGACCCCTGAGGGGATTGTGGAAGATGTCATGGTCTCTATTGATTCCTGGTAGTACCCTACTGATTTCCTGGTTCTCCAACCAAAGGCAAAGCTCACTGGGTATCCTCTCATCCTGGGAAGACCTTGGTTGGCTACTGCAGATGCCTACATCAGTTGCTGAGCTGGGAACATGACAATCAAGAATGGGCATATGTCCAAGTAGCTAGTCCTCTATCCTCCTGCCCAACCTTCGCTGGAACATGATTTACCCCTCAGTTGAAGGAGGAAGATGAGGATGATGTCTATTCCGCACCATTGTGTACGGTAGAAACTACCATGGGGGGTCCACAAACTGAGGATGATCTTATTGAGAACTTGATCCAGAATCCACCCTCCAATGTGTTGCTCTTGGAAGAGTTGGTGGAAAAAACCCAAGCTAATCCTCTAGTTGATCTCTGTGTGGCTGATCCGACCTCCCACCGAGTCAAGAACGTGGAATTTGGCCTAGAAAAAACTTTGAAGATCAACTCATCCTTGTCCACCTCTCAGGAGAAAGAACTGTGTAGCTTATTGAAGAATCACTTGGATGCTTTTGCTTGGAGTTACAAGGAGATGAAGGGAGTCCACCCTTCTGTCTGTACTCATCACATGTACATTAAGGAAGAATGTATACTAGTTAGGCAGCCTCAAAGGAGGATGAATCTAGCCCTTAAAGACATTGTCAAAGAAGAACTGCAAAAGTTGCTGGATGCAGGATTCATCTACCCCATCTCTGATAGAGAATGGGTTTCTCCTTTGGTGCTAGTGCCCAAGAAAAACGGGAAGTGGAGAAGCTGTGTAGATTATCGGGAACTGAACAAGGCCACCAAGAAGGACCATTTCCTTTTGCCTTTCATAGATCAAGTGTTAGATGGCCTGGCAGGGAAGAAGTTCTTCTTCTTCCTAGATGGGTTTAGCAGGTACAACCAGATCCAAATCAGCTTGAAAGACCAGGATAAAACCACTTTCACTTGTCCATGGGGTACTTTTGCATATCGGGTCCTTCCTTTTGGGTTGTGCAATGCTCCGACCACTTTCCAGAGAGAAGTACCGAGCATATTTGCTGAACTGGTTTATGATTCAGTGGAGATCTATATGGATGACTTTACCCCTTATGGTTTTAACTTCCATGAAGCTTTGACTAACCTGAGAAAAGTTTTAGCTAAGTGTATTGAAATGAACCTATCCCTCAATCCTGAAAAATGCGAATTCCTGATGACTGAAGGGACCGTGCTAGGTCATACAATTTCTCAGCAAGGATTACAAGTGGATCCCAACAAGATTGCTATCATCCAATGGGTCCCACCTTCTCAAAAGGTAAGAGATGTTCGGAGTTTTCTAGGCTTAGCAGGATATTATAGAAGATTCATTAAGGATTTTAGTAAGCTAGCCTCTCCATTGTTTGGTCTTTTGGGGAAAGATGTTGAGTTTATATGGACTGACAACTGTCAGGAGGCTCTGGATGCCTTGAAAGGTAAGATGGTAACTGCTCCAATCTTGAGAGGTCCAAATTGGGCCCTACCTTTCCACATTCACACAAATGCCTCGAACAAAGCGATAGGAGCAGCCTTAGGGCAAGTTGAAGAGAAGTTGCCTTATGCCATATATTTTGTCAGTAAAAACCTATGTAAGGCAGAATTAAACTACACTGTTAACTAAAAAGGAGCTCCTAGCTGTAGTCCATTCCCTAAACAAGTTTAGACACTACATCATTGGCTATCAAACATTCGTACACACTGATCATGCTGCAATTAGGTATTTGATGAATAAACCAGATGTAAACGCTCGTATCATTAGATGGTTACTTTTATTGCAGCAATTTGATTTGACTATTGTTGATAAGTCAGGTAAGGAAAATGTTATTGTTGATTTTCTGTCTAGACTAGATCTGCCTGCAGGTGAAGAAGGAATGGTGGATGATCAAATGCTAGATGAACACTTATTTGCTATTTTAGTACTCTCTCCATGGTTTGCTGATATAGCAAATTACTTGGTTTTAGCACAGTTTCCGCCACACCTGTCCTCAAAAGAGAAGAGCAAGATCGTGAGGAAAAACGCCCCATTCACTTGGATTGGGGGCAATCTTTTCAAACTGGGCCCTGATCAGATGTTGAGGCGATGTGTCAGGGAAGAGGAAGTTTTTGACATCCTCTTAACCTGTCATGATGGACCTTGTGGGGGCCACTTTGCAGTAAAGATGACTACTTTCAAAATTTTGTAGGCAGGTTATTATTGGCCCACTCTTCATCAAGATGTCAGGAGATACATCAGCCAATGTGATCGATGTCAAAGGATGGGGAAACCGACTTCAAGGGATGAGATGCCCCTGCAACCTCAAGTGACTTTCGAGCCATTTGAGAAGTGGGGCATGGACTTTGTGGGTCCCATCAACCCTCCTTCAAAACAGAAATCTTACATCATTGTGTGTACTGATTATCTGACAAAATGGGTAGAAACAAAGGCGATCAAAGCGGCAACAGAAGAAAAAGTAGCTGAGTTTTTAAGGGAAAATATCTTCTACAAGTTTGGCTACCCAAGAGAGTTAGTTACAGATCAAGGGAGTCAGTTTACCTCCAATTTGGTTGAAAACCTGCTCACACACCACAAGACTAAGCACAAAACTTCCACCCTTTATCATCCACAAGCAAATGGACAGGTGGAAGTCACCAACAGAACTTTGGAAGGGATTTTGACTAAGGTAGTGAGCTACAACAGAAAAGATTGGGCAGATCGATTGGTTGAGGCCACCTGGGCCTATAACACCACCTGGAAAACCACCACAGGGTTTACACCCTATGAGCTGGTCTATGGGAAGAAGGCTCTGCTGTCAATAGAATTTGAATATAACACATTAAGGATGGCAGCTCAGCTAGACCTAGATCTCAACCATGCACAAAAGGAAATATTGCTTTAGCTAAATCGATTGGATGAACAGAGAATGCAGGCCCTACTCCACTCAGAGGTAGTCCAACTTCAGAGAAAAATATGGCATGACAGACACCTCAAAGAAAAACAATTCCAGCAAGGAGATTGGGCGCTGCTGAATGATTTAAGATATAAAGATTTCAAGGGCAAACTAAGGACAAGATGGTTGGGACCCTATATAGTAGAAAAATGCAATGAAAATGGTTCAGTCCTTATCTAGACCATAGATGAAGAAGCCATCCCTATGCTCGTTAATGGGCATAGATTGAAGATCTATAGGAAGCCCCTTTCCAAGCAGGAGTTCATTGAGAATTTGGGAAAAATAGTGTTGGTAGTGGAGCAGGTCCCTGTCTCCACTCCACCCACACCTTGAACCAAAAAAAGAAAAGAAAAGAAAAGAAAAGAACAGAAAAAACAGAAAAAACGGAGAAAAACAGAAAGAGGAATAAAAGATCCCTAGGTGAAAACCTTTTGGAGGCACCTAGGGCAGGCAGTGAGGGTGAAAACCTCCTGGAGGCGCCCCAGTTGTCTCCAAAAAAAGAAAGAAAAAAAAACCTAACTTCTTTTGGATGAATTGCAGGTCGTAGGAGGGTCACACAAGAGAGAAAGACAAGACCAGGCTGCACACACCATTCATAGTCCATCCCTCCATCATTGTTATCCTTTCCAGGCCTCAGTCTCATTTGTTTCGAAAATTTCGCATCCTACAAGAAACTCTGTGTATTCTACAGGAGGATCCTGTAGAAATTATAGAAAGGCCAAAATCAATTTTAGAAAAGAACTTGAGGGTTGGAAATTCGTCTAGAAGGCCTATGAACCTCCCTACCACCATCCATCCACCTAACTCTCCATGTCATTTCTACACACCCGCATTTCCACTCGTTTTTTCCTTTCCCTGCACAGATGAAACACAAAAATTCTGTTTTTTTCCACTTTGAAAACACAAAAGAAGATGACAAATAAAGTAGTAGCATTCTTCTTGCTTATTCTTACCTGATACCTTCTAGCTGCTATGTCTTCCATTCAGAACCTTTGTCAGCTGTCTTTTTAAGCCTGCTCAAGCATCAACTCGAATTTCAGAAGGAGAAGTAGCTATAGGAAATCCTGTAGGATTCCTATAGTAGCTGATCCCTTTGAAAAACAAACTCCAGAGACAAGATCATTGCAGCAGGATGTATGAAGCATGTAAGGAGTAGATCTTGATCAAGGAATCATTAGCATAAGACGACGACTGAGCATGCAAAGCACCAACAACAACAACAACGAGGAAATGAGGTGCCAGAGTCTAAAGTATGCATAGCACAACAACGACGAAGCAGGTAAGTGGCTAAACCTATTCCTCGATTGCATGAATACTATTTCAAAACTGCATGAACTATGGGAATGGTCACGATTAAGCGGATTCAGTGGCTAGCTAATTGGCGACGCTCGTTCAGTTCACGCACCTTCGTGGAATTCAGTTGAGCCACATCCAATTCAAATCACCGATTAGATACGTAGTCAGCACGTGTGGCATGTCAACTCGGGATGAAAACATTCAAAACCGGTAGTGGTGGCGGCGTATAATGGGAGTAAGGGAGGTGATGGCGGTCAGGCGGCATGAAGAACCATAATTACATTGGTGTAGGACCAACGGTCTGGATGGGGATAACGTACCCATCCGGCCACCTCATCTCCTCACCGCAGATTACACCAATAGTTAAGTATAGTGCAGTCTAAGCCTCCACCACCCTTTGGTTCATTTTCATGTTATGAAGCTCTCAACTGCAGTGCTCGTCTGCCACCTTCAGAGCAGCAAACCAACAGTTTCTGCCAGTTTTTCAAAACCCTCCCGCTATGGGGTTCTACAGGAGCACTAGTGCATTCTACAGGAGCAGGAACACCTTCTACAGGAAGATTTCTACAAGGAAAACAAAGAGTAGCTCTGCAGCCGAAAAAGTCGGAATTCTTGTCAAATTCGAGCTGGGAATGAGGTAGGCTCGAAAACCTGCTCTGCATACGATATGTTTAGATAAGGTGGTAGCTTAAAACTAGAGTAGTGGGTGAAGAAGAACGAGCAAAGAGAAATTCATAAGTCTGTTATGTCTTTTTTGAAGTTCTACACAGTCTCTCCGTTTCCTTCTTTGTGTTCAAAATTTGCCTTTCTCTTCCTCACATTCTGCTGAAAAAAGGGGATAGAAATCAAACCTGGGGAGGAAACAAAAATTTCAAGTCTGTTTACTCTGTGAAAAACCACTGTTTTATATAGTCCCTGTTCTATCAACGTATTGATTTCTTCCAAGAACCAAGAAGCAAATTCAGGTTGAGAACAGTTTGAAGAAAGGGAGAATTACAAATTGGTGTTGCACACAGGAAATTCCTCCTACAGTTCAGAGAAAAAAACACAAAACTCAGCTGTCCCTCTGTTTCTGATTTTGGAAAGTGTTGTTTTTTGCTCACCTAAGCACTTCAGAAACCACTAAACACCATGCCAAGAGGTTTTATGAGAAATGAGCCTTTGAACTCCAACCAATTGCATGAGCACCCTGAGGTGGTGGCCCTCTTCATCAGGGCGAATTGGATGATTTTCTTTGAAAGAATTCATGGATATGATGATAAGGTGACTGAAGAATTTTTGATGTCCTTAAGACCCCATTTGAAAACACATGCTATAGTCTGTTTCAGGGGTTTGACCCTAGAGCTTACACCTGATTTTATCAGTCGAATCACAAGTCTTCCACTTTGGCTCCCTTGGAGCAAGGAGGAAAAAGCCACTAAACACCATGCCAGGAGGTTTTATGAGAAAGGAGCCTTTGAACTCCAACCAATTGCATGAGCACCCTGAGGTCGTGGCCCTCTTCACCAGGGCAAATTGGATGATTTTCTTTGAAAGAATTCATGGATATGATGATGAAGTGACTGAAGAATTTTTGATGTCCTTAAGACCCCATTCGAAAACACTTGCTACAGTCAATTTCAGGGGTCTAACCTTAGAGCTTACACCTGATTTTATCTGTCGAATCACAGGTCTTCCACTTGGGCTCCCTTGGAGCAAGGAGGAAAAAACATTGCAACAGGTTGCCAAGAAGACATTTTTTCAACCCGGGGAGCATCCTGTAGAGGATAAAAATGGGGTCAGAAGGACAAGCTTACCTTCTCCATGGAGTGAAGTCGGCGACCAAATAATGAAATATATCACTTGTGAAGGAAGGTTCAGTATAATTTATGGTTATCACTTTAGGTTATTGCATGAATTGAGGTATGGGATGGACCTACCTCCAGTTAGAAAACTCAGTCTCCCATATTTCCTCCTCCAGTCTTTGATAGAATGTGGCACCAAGCTGAATGCAGGGGTCCTAGACCAGCTGGCCCACCATGGTCTCATTAAATTATTGGTGGAAGATGCCCTATGCACATACACCATCCCCATAGCTTGGGAAATTTTCAGGGAATATGTCCAGAGAAGATGACATCAAAACTTTGACTGAAGACATCAGCCCATCTGGCAGTGAGGAGGAGGAAGAGAGAGGAAATTGAGAAAGAAATGCACGAGGAGACACAAAATATTCAAATAGAGGAAGAACAGGAAACAGAAGAGTAGAAAGAAGAGGAGAAACTTGACAAACCCACTGTAATACCTAAGGCAGAAAAGAAAACAACCTTAAAGACAGAGGAGGAAAAGAACAAAAATTGGAAAGAAAAAGCCCAAGAAAACCCAGAAAAAGACTGCCACAAGAGAGGTAGGGACCCAACAAGGAAAAGAAAAGACATTACCAGAGATAGCAGAGACACATGCAAAAACAACAGACACAGAAAAGACTACAGAAGATGAAGGGGAAGAACAACAGAAAGAAACATCCCCTGAAACATTGGCAAAAGAAGCAGTAGTTGTACTGGCTGCATTGAGCACTCCAGCAAAACAAAAGGGAAAAAGAAAAAGAGAAACATCCTTGTATTTCAAATCCAGAAGGAGCACCAGGATTAAGGTGGGCAAGCTCTAGCCACCATCAAAAGAACCTATAATAATTGAGGACGCACCTACTGAGAAAAATGAGGAATCCCCCTCTAAAATCTCTATCACCTACGAGAGAGGGCATCCCAAAACTTCCACCTGGAAGGAAAGAATCAGACTAATGGACTCCAAAGCAGTTCTACAGAAAGCTCAAACCTCTCTACAAGAAACACTGGCCAAACTAAAAGAGACTGAAAAATTAGAAGAGAAGGCAGCAGAATAGTCACAAGAGGAAGGCAAGGCTAAAGAGATACTTGAACCAAGCCCTCAGCCTAATTTAGGCTCATATTACAATCTGCTAAAAGGTGGGAAGATCATCCCACAGAAATTCGCTGTGCCTCTTTTCTTTGAACTAGAACAAGAAAGGGTTAGAACCCACACCTGAATGAAGATTGCTAAATCTAAAGGAGTGGAAGATATCGGGCACATGAAAGAACAATTGAAAGAGTTGAGAAGAGAGTTGGGCATGGTGAGACACACCGAGAGCATTAGAAGAGCCCAACCATAGTAAGAGAATGAGATGTTGAAAAAGCAGTTACAGGAACGAGAAACTCAAGGGGGAGACAAATCGCAAATTTTTGAAGAACAACAACTACAGGAAGGTCCCCTAGCAGATAAGGAAGCAACAAAGAAACAACAGCAAGAGGAAGAGCCATAGCCTGATGTTGAAATGATGATAAAGCAACAACAAGAAAGAGAATCTCAGGTAGCAGCTAAAGTGCTGATGTTGAAGCAGCAGTTGCAGGAAAGGGAAGCTCAGATGGCCTGCATGGCTAGCTGGGCATTGGAGGCCTTGCAGTGCAGGCAACCAGTTAGATCCTATGCACTATATCTCAAAGACCAATGGCTCTAGTTTCAGATTAAAACATTGGCCCAAAGGGGCACAATCCCATTCCAAAATTATGGTCAGTTTATGCATCTATGTGCTACTAGTTCAGCTGAGGATAAAGCCAAATTAGCAAAATTTTACTTACACAATATGGCACTCCCTGATATGAATTTTTAGGATCCGAATGCTGCATTGGGAGACCTACAGCTCATGGCTATGGCTTCTTGGATGAGCCATGAGGAAAAGAGAGTAGTGGAAATTCAACAGATCATGGCAAAAGAGCTAAGTGAGCCCCTGCTAGTAAGGGCCGAACTGGAAGACCCCTCAGCTTTCATATATGCTCATCAACACCTTGCAAGCAATCCTCAAGTTCTCCCTGATTATGTTGAAAGGCAAGCACAAGCTATCGCTCATTTTTAAGATATGGAAAGATTATTTGGCGATGATTGCCTTCATGCTTGCATGAGAAGGTGGAATACATTGTCATATAGCTTAAAGATAAGGGAGTATCACTCCCCAACCAGAATGAGGGAGGCTTTGGTGATAGTGCCCCTATACAAACAATCAATGCAAAACTTGAAAGCCAACTGGATTGGCCTTAAGTTCAGTCCTCCACTACTCTTAGGACTATTTGAAGGGGTTAAGGAAGAAGAAGAACAGAGGCAATGGGAGGAAGTGGACAGAAAGGCAGGTTTCCATGACAGGGAAGAGGACATCACCTCAGAGGCTTGGGATGTCAGGGAAGCTGTTAAAGCTATCAAAGATGAAGAACTAGAATAGTTGCTGAGAGGATGAGCAACCCATTCATTAGGGGGTGATGATGAGCCCCAGAAATGGGTAACTATATGGGCTCATTTTGCCTATTATTTCCATTTAATCCACCATTCTCCATAGTTTTGTGCATGTTTTTGAATATATTTATGTCAATTGGGTGAATGGGGATAGTCACTTTGCCACATAGTCTAATGAGTGTTTACTGCAGATTTTTAGGCAATTTTTTGACAAAGACCAAACATTTATGAGCAGATTGGCAGCCAAACTCGAGGAAACAGGGCTGACTTATAGGAGGGGTGTCTCCTGCATTAATGACCCCTTCTTCGATTTCTCCACTAGCAGCTTGGAGTTCAAAGGCTCACAATGGTGATCCAAAGGGGCAGCCGAGCAAGTCTAGTAGAAGCTGCTGTAATCTTCAGTTTGGGCAGCCGAGTTCCTTAAGTTTAGGAGGATTATTGGGAGTCCCCACTTGTATAAATAAGAAGGCTTCAGGCCTCAGTAGGTTAGCCAATTCATAGTCTATTTTCGCAGTTTTGTGCAGTCTTGTACTCAGCTCATTTCCGAGCTCTTTTTGCAGACAGTTTTGTGCTGTAACTACTCTCCTTTGATCAATAAAGATGAATCCAGCTTTGAACCAACACTGATATTTTCTAGAGGGCTGAAGCTCTTGGGTTAGGGCCCAACCCAAGCTGCCCAACACCTTCTTTGTATATTTATATGTTTTTTTCTTGCATTCATAAGTTAATTTCTATTGTTTAGGATTAATCTTGCTTTGGTAAAATAAGTTGCTTTTGATGATTAAATTAGTTGTTCTTGCTTCAAGTTGTTTAAGTAGTTTGCTGTAGTAACAGAGAAAGATCCAAAAGGGCTACCAGTAGGCCTTGATCCCATTTCTCTCTCCTTGGGACCATGAATTGAGGACTAGGCACTGTTGCTGCCACCAAAAAAACGTTTTTGCCTTTCATGCAATCGCTAGTGTGATGTTTTGAGTTGGAGAAGATGATATTTGTTTGGATTCACATGCTTAGACAATTTCTTGTTCATTTACCATGGCTTTCTCACATAGTTTCCTGTTCATAAAGTTTTGTTAAGCACTTTTATGTTTTTAGGTCATATTTTAGGTCAAATTAGACAAACTCTGTTTTTCGGGTCTTGCTTGGGTCAATTTTAAGAAGTAGGTGTGCAACTCACTTGAAAAACATTCTAGCTTGTCATCCCTCCATAGCACAACCTGTACCAGCTCATCTTTAGCAGATTCCTTCACTCATTCACCACATTTTGCCAAACTGTCCTAATTTCTGCGTTTTTGTGCAAAGTTGCTTTCTTCCCCTTTGAGCAAATCCAACCCTGTCCTTCATTCATGATCTTCATTAGCAGAGTCCTAGACCCTCCAACACCTTCATCCAGCCTTCATTTCCTTTCTCCCCCCATTTTTCCACCTTCAAACCTCCAAAAATCACTTCCGGCCTCCTCCTGTAGAACTTCTTGTAGATCCCCTGCAGCCTCCTGTAGAAGTTTATGCGAGTGATTTTTCGAAGTCTGATCGCAATGGAAGTCTCCAGAAGGGTACGAGGGACTTCTTAGGACCTCCTCACACCTCATCTTCTGCAAAAGCCAACTCCATTTTCCTTTGCCACCAAACTACTACACAGTCACAATTAGTCAAATCACGAGCATAATAAATAACTTAATAAGCATAAAAATACTCAAAATTGCAAAAAGTTGATGTCTTTCCATTTCTCTTTAGAAATAGCTTGAATAAATACAATTTACCTTTTCAGTGATCAATGGTACCCATTTCAGTAGTTTCCATCTATTTTCTTGCACGATTAGGGTTTGCTAGGGTTTGAGTTTCATTTCAGTTTTCATTCTCTTTTTGCAAGTAGAATAGCCCCTATAGAATTAGTCTCTGCCATCACAGTAAAAGCTTTTTCTAAGAACTCATAGAAGTTGGCTTGAGCTCCTAGCGAACTTGTGTCAGTTGATCTAGTGACAGGCTGCAGTAAGAGATAGTACTTGTGCATACAACACCGTCGCTTTCAAGTTTGTTACGACTACCGGGTTGATAAAAGTAAAGAAGGGAGCCCTAGGAGTTGCAGCATTATTGCTGCAATACTGGAGCTCACCAGTAACCAAACGAGGAAGGGAAGACTTGGAGGTTAGATGCCCTAACCGGTGGCAATTTCTACAATGATTTTTCATTGGTGTATTGGATACTTGTTGGTTGACTGTGGCAGCTAGAAGAAAGGGTTTTCTTAGCACACAGATGCTACAGTAGGAAGCACAAATCCCTTAACAAGAGAGCATCAACAACATGCTGCAGATGTTCTCTTGATGGTGTCCTAGGAGAGGACTAGTCGACGAGACTGTTGGCAGCCAAGAGGAGGGTTTTCCTAGATGGTTGGATGCCCTAACTAGGAGCAGATGCTACGAGGATTGCTCACTCGTGGTCTGTTGGAGGGTAGCGTGAGAGTGGACTAAGTGTGCACAATGGATTGGGCATTTATGGTCTGTTGGAGGACAGCGTCATAGTGCCCAAGTTGGAGCCTGGTGTGCACATCTTCATGAACTTAGGTGGTTGCGAGAGTGGCAGTTGTTGAGCTCAAGGTTTAATGAGCCAGAGGAGCAGTTGAGCAGCCTTAGACTTCTGTGTGGAGGACTTCTATAGTAGATGATGGGCAATCCTCCTAGCCTGTGTTCATTGTGGGAGATGGACATCTTGCAGCGATAGGTGGCAGCGCTTCGTGCCCCATGTTGGTCTTCATTGGAGCAACACAGGAAGACCATAGTGGGCTGAAGTCCCTGAGTAGCCGAGGAGCAACAGTGGCCAGATTGAGAGTTGTTCACAAACAAAGTTGTGAACATCTCGACAGGAGTCTCGATCTGTTGTGCCCTTGATGGACTAAGGCACAACTAGTGAGCAAATTGGATATTCGAGGTTCAGTGACTAGATGGACTTGGATCGTTGATAGAGGCAGTGCTGCAGATCAGGAGTCGAAGGACCAGGCAAGCATAGGGTATGACCAAGGGAAGTTGTGAAGTCGACTACATCAGCCAGATGGTCAGAGTATTTTGTTGAGGGTAGATTGGTTGTTGATGGATTGACACCAAGCCTTAGTTTTGTACTCTTGTATCAGTGGGTATTTGAGGGCCATTATCCCTGGTATGGGAGGCCTAGACTGTTGTATTATTCAGTTTGATTAATATAACAAAATTGGGTTGAAAATTGCAAAAAGTTGTCTATATTTTGTGCACCAGTAGATTCAATATTGTTTATATTCCTTTGTGCAAAGTAGTTTCTTTGTGATTCTTGGTTTGGTAGCGTTAGTGATTTAAGATTTTATCCTAGACACCAAGGTCATGGAAAAAAAACACTCATGGTTCAGTGGGAAGCAAAATTCTGTAGCACTTAGCTCAGCAGATGCTGAGTACATGGGTGCAACTTTGGCGAGTTGTGAGGCATATGGATTCACAAAATGCTCACAGGTTTATTTGGTCTTGAGATGGGGCCCATACTGATTTACTGCGACAATCAAAGTTGGATCAAGCTTTTGAAAAATCTTGTGTTTCGTGACAGGTACAAACACATGGAGATCCACTACCACTTGATCATAAATAGGGTCCAAAGAGGTGTTGTGAGATTGTAGCACATATCCACGGATGAGTAGGTGGCAAAGATTCTCACCATGCCCCTAGTGAAGGGGAAGTTTGTGTTTTATAGGAACAATCTGGGGGTGGTGGGGAATCCTTTCCTTGCTAAGAGGGAGTGTTGATTTTGTATCTTCAGAAGGTCTTTTGTATAGGCTATTGAAAATGTAATTAGTTTTGGTATTCATAATTGTTGTTGTACTCATTTCAATATGTATCCTATGTAACAAACAAGAGAAGACAATAAATGTTATTATTATTAAAGCATGGGTTTCATGCTCTTTTGTCATGTCCCTTCTCAAACACATTTGTAATAGGGTGCTGCTACACAATTTTGCACAATTTTGGCTAAAGAAGAGAACCCATCATTTTTCAAATTTAGGGACTTAGGAGGCAATTCGACTTAATCTGGTTGCTAGTGGAATGTGAGGGCCACCCACATGGAATTCAAATTGGCCCATTCGAATAGCTTGGAGGGAAAGTCGAATAGGTGGATGGAGGGGCCCACATGAGGCAAGGGAGGCCCAAGGAGTTATAAGGAGGGAGCAACTCTCATTTTGGGATTCATTCTTACACCTTGCAATCAAAATTACTCGACTGTTCGCTCTGCTGTTTAGCTGAGTCAACTGACTGTTTAGCTGCGAATCTCTTAAACAGGAGATTCAACCTCTACTTCGGGGGACCATCTGTGTCCGCCCTAGGGAGGCAGTTCCATAAGTATTTTAGGTGTTCCGAGAGTGTGTTACAACACTATCATTTAGCCACAACAGAGAGTGCATATTTTTGGCTAGCTAGAGAATACAAAGGGGGAGTTTGGAGCTATCAGTGATCAAGCATTTGCCGGAAGAGTTAGATGATTGGGAGAACAACAAAGGGCTAACCTTTCTTGTGAGTTTTGGAGGTAGTAGAGCCAGTATCCTAGCAATTCGAATTACTAGGCTTGGGGACAATGTAGAGGGCCAGTCCAACAATTTCGTGGAGCTAAGGAGAAGGTGCCATAGGACGGAAGCCCATTCGGGAAGTCAGGGGATTGATAGCGGAGGTCAACCCAACACTTTGGGTCCATTTTCGGGAGGATTTACAGGTAGATTCTAGCAGGGCGAGTTTTGCAGTTGCAGCGGAAGTTGGGCTCCAAGGGGGTCGAATTTCAAAAGTCTAAACCAGCCAAATTCCGTCGTGGGTTTTTCTGGGTTTTCTGAGAGGAGTCCGTGGTTAAAATTTCAGAATTTTCTAGATGCCACTCGAGCCTGAAATCCTAATTCTTATAATAGGGCGAATTGCTAGTTAGCTGGGGAATTCACACCATTTTGTGGGTTTGACTTTGGCTTGGAGTTTTGGGTTTTGGTCAAGGAGCTTCAGGTTAAATTTGCAGCGTTTCCTGAGCATTAGAGGTGGAGTTTCTTGCAGGCCCTTGCCAACGAGAAGTGTAGTTTTTTGGGCAGTGTAGAGCGTTAGAGGTGCAGTCATTTCCAGCATTTGAGATCATTGTATTATCACCTGCGTTCTGTCACGTTTTCCATTGAGGCAAGCCCAGGTTCATTCCTCCATACTATTGTACTTGCTCCATTGATTAATAAAATGGCTCAGCTGGTTCTTACTTCTGGAGTTTTTATGAGCATTTGCTAATTGTTTAAAATTTATGTGCTGTAAATCATTTTGCTTTTCATATCACTATTTATTTAAGTTTGGAACATTGCAGTGGTATCAGAGCATGATCTTGCCCTAGCCGTGGGAAATTAGCCAGAAGATCATGGAATCTTTGGGTGTGAGTGCACAGTGACAGGTGAAACCAGAGACAAACCCATGGCTCAAGGGAAATCCATTATGCAGAAATTCTGGGGTAAAATTCATTGGGACGATGAGGTTGGCCCAGTTGAGGAGGGTGACAGACCAAACCCATCCTTACCCTTACAACAAAGACGTTAGAGGTGAGCAGGCCGTGGTGGTGCAACCATATACATCGTGTGGGGAAAGTCGACCAGATCAAGGCACCATATCTCCTGAAAAGGAGCAGACAAGACAAAGACGGTTAGAGGGTGAGACCAGGGGGCACTTTTTTTGGTGGAGACTTGGCTTTAGATATGAGGAGCTTGAGGGGGAGGTTGAGCATGACGTTGAGAGCCCACAATATGGTGAGGAGCGCATCGATATACCCGATGTGGTGCAGGAGTCACCTTTATTAGAGACCTCCTTGATAGCCCCAGTTGACACCCTGGTGGAGAGGATAGAGCCTACTCGCATAGAGCCATTTGTTGAAGGGGTGCCATCCCTGGACGAGATGCCAACAACTGCTGAGGTATTTGGAGCAGTGACCGAGTTTATAGGTGATAGATGCCCATGACAGTTCCATCAGTTTCAGGTTGACCTTCTAACATTAAAAGGGAAAGTCGCGTTAGTGCGAGAGGCGATTTTGCAGCAAAACGAGGAGCTGGAGGGCATGAGAACGGTTTGTGCCGAGTCCACGACCAAATTGACTCACATTGGGAGCAGTTGGATTTCCTACTGGTGCAGCTAGAGTGCACGTTGGAGCGTGAGAGCAACCCTCTTAGGGCATACATAGACAGGGCTGGAAACATTGTTAGGTTACCTTGGCCCATTGGACAGAGGTAGACAGAGCTACCTAGTCAGATTGTATGTATTGACTAGGATAGCGAGATGAGACGACCTGAGTTGCACTGGGTGCAACACCCGCATGCTGGGGTTGTTCTATGTGCAGGAGTTCGTGCATTCGATCCCTCTCTTGGGGTTGGGTGGCGAGAGATTCTGAGGCTGGTAGTGGACCGAGGTGGAGCTCAACGAGAGTTTCCAGACACTGGGGATGCTGGAAGCCCCAACTGGCATTGGGATCCGGAAGCGACTACCCTATCATTTCCCATGTATGTCAGTTAACTACAACTGGGATGGTGTAGTTGACCTAGCAATTGAGCATGCACATTCGCTAGGGGAGTCTCGGTCAACACTAGTGGCCGACCAGTTTATGGACAGACTCTTTTGGTTTTCTCGGTATGGCATTTGTACACGGGATCATTGGGTAATCAACATACTCTGGCAGGAGTTTGTCGGAGGAGGTGGCGTTGGAAGGCCACTAGACGGTGCCTTGCATGGAGTTGGGGGCTCTTCACTTTTGTGTAGGGCACGGAGGATGCAAAGGGGCAGAGCAGTGGTGGCATTATTGCTGACACATAGGGAGAGTCACTTCTCGAATCCCTTAGGGGTATTTGGAGGGAAGATCCATTCATCAACGGGGATAATGATGCGACGGTAGAGGTGATGATACTGATCGGGTGTGGCCTGACATGTAGAGACATAGCCCTAGGCCATCATATCCAGGGATTTGTGGGAGCATCTAGCGTTGAGCATTGGTCTACAGGTGGGCATTGAGATGCATGGAGATGCATGGTGGTAGTGTGTTAGACTGCGTCGCGGAGTGGGATTTCCTTACATCGCAGTGAGTACATGTGGTGAGTGATAGGTATAGTGACACAGGTAGGAAGCAGGACGATACACGATGACATAGCTACAGCCGAGGGTATCCAACAGTGTACAAGGGTAGGCCGCAGTGTACAGTGGCATGTCCAGGAGTACTAGGATGATCGGTGGTATGCATAGGCGTATGGTGCTGCATAACGAGGTCTTGGAGTGTTGCCTCCAGGGACACCCATGGATGGAAATACTGGGCATACCTTTGGGTGTAATTCACCCAGGATCAATGGGGACACAGATGAGCGATACTTGATGGTATCCGCGGGTACTCACACTCTTGACCCTCTTCTATGTCACTTACAAGAACGAGCGATTTGGTTGTTGTCCTTTGACACTCTGGGCACAAGCAACAAAGGATGGGGAGATCACCCAAGATATTTGGATGACACTTGGTGCGATAAAGGGGAGACTTCTTAGTGGGGGCATCGAGTCGGTGCACGGGTTGACAGCCACGGGTCGAGGGATGAGGTGATCACCGACAGGGATGGCATATCATTCATCACTGATCCTATGCCTGGGGAGCTGGTCACAGGGGAGACATTTTTCACTCTTTCCACAGGGCATGTCTGAACCATGCATGAGCAGAGGATACTGTGTACGACTGAGATAGTTGTCCAGTATGTATCTAGGTTCCGACATTGTATTGACACATTCTCTAGGGGGTGGGTAGCCGAACCAGTGGTGATAGTTGGTAGGAGCAGGATGGATCTGCATACACTGAGTCGATTGCGCGTATTAGATACCCATCTATTGGTTGAATTCAAGGGGTAGCAATTTGGTACACGTGGTTTCCAGTGGTCATCAGTGCTACACAGTGGCAGGCACCAAACAGTTTAACATGCCTCAGATTAGTTCATGATGTATGGAGCTTATATATGGGTGGCATGCAGGGACTAGAGATGAGGGCCAAAGGGATTCCATTGGTTGTCAGGGCTATGCCGCAACAGGTCTGCCTATAGGATTCAGGGATTTAGTTGATTGATAGATCACTCGTGATGAGCGGAGTCGTGGCAGAGAGTGATATAGTTCACTCTTGGGATGACACATGGGGGTTCACAGAGGGTTTCATCATATGGGGAGGTGGACATTCTCTATTGCTGCATAGGTTCGGACTTAGATTTGGATGGGTAGGCCTTGGTGCAATGGAGATGCCTAGGCAGGATGTGTCTCGCCTCTTTCAGTGTTCCACCATCGAGTTCCAGGAGAGGAGGATATTGTCTGTGCACGATGGGGAGTATGACATAGTCAAAGTAGCGCAACGTCAGCATGGTGGCACCACTCTGGGACTAGCAGGGAACTGGGGCGTCACAACTCTTCACAACTCAATAACCTTTAGGGATGTGTCGGCTACTATAGGGGGAGATCATATAGATATTCCATTGGGCTTTAGTGAGTCACTGATGGAGCAAGGGACTTTTGGTACTTGCACCGGGCAGGATAGTGAGTGGAGCGAGGGGAGCTTCATGTTGGACAGGATGGCTTGGGATCCTGGTATTGAAGGATTCTTTCATATCAGGACAGTGCTGAGGTCAGGGACAATTCAGTGGCACATCTGGGACCCTGGCACATGTTGCAGTGGCAGTTGGGAGCAATAGTTAGAGAGGATGCTCGTTAAGGCATTGCTTGAGGACAAGCAATTTTTGGAGCGTTGGAAGAACTTACTGGATGAGGATGTCACTTGGGAGGATGAGCACATATTGGAGCACTCATCTTTGAGGTTGCTTGAGGGCAAGCAACATTTGGGAGGGGAGGACTGTAATGTCCCTTCTCAAACACATTTGTAACAAGGTGTTGCTACACAATTTTGCACAATTTTGGCTAAGGAAGAGAACCCATCATTTTCAACTTAGGGACTTAGGAGGAAATTCGACTTAATCTGGTTGCTAGTGGAATGTGGGGGCCACCCACATGGGAATTCAAATTGGCCCTTTTGAATAGCTTGGAGGGAAAGTCGAATAGGTGGATGGAGGGGCCCACATGAGGCAAGGGAGGCCCAAGGAGTTATAAGGAGGGAGCAACTCTCATTTTGGGATTCATTCTTGCACCTTGCAATCAAAATTACTTGACTGTTCGTTCTGCTGTTTAGCTGAGTCAATCGGCTGTTTAGCCATGAAACTCTCAAGCGGGAGATTCAACCTTTACTTCGGGGGACCATCTGTGCCCGCCCTAGAGAGGCAGTTCCATAAGTATTTCAGGAGTTCCGGGAGTGTGTTACAACACTACCATTCAGCCACAACAAAGAGTGCGTATTTCTGGCTAGTTGGAGAATATGCAGGAGGAGTTTAGAGATATCAGTGCTCAAGCATTTGCTGGGAGAGTTAGAGGATTGGGAAAGGGCCAACCTTTCTTGTGAGTTTTGGAGCCAGTAGAGCCAACATCCCAATAGTTCAAATTACTGGGCTTAGGGACAACGCAAAGGGCTAGTCCAACAATTTTGTGAGCTAAGGAGCAAGTGCCATAGGCCAAAAGCTCATCCGGGAAGCCAGGGGATTGATAGCAGAGGTTAGCCCAACAGTTGGCAGATTCCAACAAGGCAAGTTTTGCAGTTGCAATGGAAGTTGGACTCCAAGGGGGTCGAATTTCAGAAGTCTAAACTAGCCAAATTCCTTTGTGGGTTTTTCTGGGTTTTCTGAGAGGAGTCCTGGTTAAAATTTCATAACTTCCCAGATGCTATTCGGACCTAAAATCCTAATTCTTATAATAGGGCGAATTGCTAGTTAGCTAGGGAATTCACACCATTTTGTGGGTTCGACTTTTGCTCGGAGATAAGCCAAACCCTTTCCGGGTTTTGGTCAAGGAGCTTGAGGTTAAATTTGCAGCATTTTCTTAGCATCGGAGATGGAGTTTCTTGTAGTCCGTTTCCAGCCAACAATGTAGTTTTCTAGGCAGCCATTTCCAACATTTGAGATCATTGTATTATCACCTGGTTTCTATCATGATTGCCATTGAGGCAAGCCTAGGTTCATTCCTCCATAATATTGTACTTGCTCCATTGATTAATAAAATGGCTCAGCTAGTTCTTACTTCTGGACCTTTTATGAGCATTTGCTGATTGTTTAAAATTTATGTACTGAAAATCGTTTTGCTTTGCATATCACTATTTATTTAAGTTTGGAACATTACATCTTTATTGATGATATTCTAGGTAAAAACATGTTCTTCATCTCAAACTCTGTCAAACCCTGTGTCCCCTTCTAATTATACATCAATGTCTTTTTGCAAGGAAAGTAATAAATTGGTTGGGACCACTACCTTCCTTGCGTGGAAGAAGAGGATTGATTTACTTCTCAATGATAATGAACTTCTAGAACACATCAAAGGGAATATCACTATCCCTGCTAAGGAACAAACTCAAGTTTTAGCCAAGTACAATAAGGATGAGACAAGAGCTCAAAGGATTCTAATAGAATCCGCCAAAGACTCTCTCATTCCTTATGTCTCCAAATTTGAAACATCAAAAGAAATCTATGATAAGCTAATAGAGCTATTCTCGGTAATCACAACTGGGGAAGATGAAGATATCAAAGGAAGGAATAGCTCCATGTTTCATGAAGATCTATGAGATGAGGGATCAACTTCAAGAGTTGGGAGAAGTCATGTTTGACAGAGAAATGACAACCGTAGTACTCAATGCTCTACCTGAGGATTGGGGCAACTTCACATCAAGTATATATGCCAAGAAGGAAGCTACCCCATTAAGTGAATTATGGTTTCTATGCTAGATAGAGGAAACTAGACTCAAAGCAAAAGAGGATGTGGGATCAAAGGAGCAAGCATTTGCAACCATGGCCAAGAAAAAGGGAAAGTTTTGCAAATTTGGTTCACGAAGAACAAACAATAGAGATATGTCCAAAATCCAATACTTTGGATGCCAAGAATATGGACACTACAAAAGGAATTGTCCAAAACTTTAGAAGGAGGACAACAGCAAAAGAAAAAGGGAAGAAGCTCACATGACTCGAGGTGAAAGAAGAATACAAGAAGCAAAAGAAGGAATATCCTACAGATCTCTACTATGACTAAGTCTACTTCTTTACTTAAAGTCTTCTTTCAAAGTTTTGAGTAGTATAGGAGCATGTACGAATAGAATAAAAATGCATGGCTAGAAACATCTTCTAGAATCTAGAAGCATGATGTACATAGAGTTTCAAGTACTCATGTAGAAGGAGCATTTAGAAATAGAACAAAATGCATGGTTAGAAATATCTTCTAGAATATAGGAGCATAGTGTACATATAGCTCAAGATATTCATATAGAAGGAACATACCTATTATAAGACCTCATCCATGATAAAATAATAAGTGATCTTGATTGTAAATCCTAGAAGGCCACCATCATCAAAAGAAAGAGACATTTGCAGGATGAGGATCTACAAGATCCTATGACAAGAATCTTCAAAAGAAGGTTCATAAATAAGAGCATATGTGTCAACAAGAATCCCATTCATGGAATACAAGGAAGAATGATGTTCAAGAAAGAATGGATGAAGCAAAGAAAGGCTACATCAATCAAGGAGGACCATTAAATGAAGCTGAGATGATCTAAGCAAAATCAAGATGAGGTATGTATGCACTAAAAGGTAAAGTCAGGTCATCTTATATATTATTGAACTCATGGGAATAGATCTAAGACATGATCAAGTACAAAAATATATCTTTCACCGAAGACGTACTCAAGAGCATGTACAAGTCAACAAGAGAAGTGTTCACATAAGGAGCATAAGGTTGTTGACTACTCCATGACGCAAGTGAAGAAGAAAATACTCTCCTAAGGAGTACAAGATTGCTAACTAAAAGACAAGTGAAGAAGAAATGTTGACTAGTTCAAGTAAGCAAGAAAAGAAGAAAGTGCTCTCATGGGGAAGTATAAGGTTGTTATCTAAACAACTCAAGAAGAAGCAAACGAAGAAAGAGATCAAGCATGTGAAGAACACCATGGTCATAAGGAATCACTATCTGACAAGATCCATTAAAGACATCTCCCAAAAGAAGGCATGACAACTTTGACAAAGGAAGAAAAAGATCAAAGGATCCTTGACACCTATGAAGGCCTTGGAGATATTAAGGTGTAGATAGCTGATTCAGCTCTATGGAGATGTCATGATGAAGAGGTCATCCAACAAAAGCACTATCTAATGTTGAAGCAAGTCAGGATGAAGTCATGAAGGGCTACCAAATCGAAGCATGGAAACAAGCAAGTACAACTAAGCATCTATTTGATAAATATTCTAAAAGCATAGATATATGACAAAGGAGTAGTCAAATGATGAAAGAACCTGACACACATCTAGAAGGACACTTTCCACGAAGAAGCAATGACATGACAAGCCAAGAAGGAAAGTGATTGATGGCCGGTGCCCTACCAAGAAGAAGTTAGAACAAATAATTCTTGACATCAAAGAAGGAGATCAAGTAGCTAAAGGACCCACGAAGAAGAAGTTGTTGATGAATGGACAAGTACCTAGCTAAGAGGGAGTTATAACAAATTCCCAATTACAAAGGAACTTGGAGAAGTACCTTGTCAGAGGATACTTGGGCATATCTTCCTCAATTGAGAGGAAGAGATAGACACAACATTCTTGTCTTCATTTGGGAAGAATGAATGGGAGGATTGGGTAATCATCTGGCATCCGATACTCTTTGAGGAAGTGTAGGGCATCCAAGACAAGAGTAGGCAAGAGGACCGATATTCTTTGAGGGTTGGGAACTCAAGAAAAGAATAGTCCTAGAAGGTCATTCTTAGTGAACACCTGGGTGGGTATGTACCTTGAGAGACAATGATTAAGGTGTCTATAAGTCATTGTTCTCGCCAACATTGTGCTCTGATCTAATGAGAGATAGAGCTGTTAGTCAAGGCCTTGCTATGGACAATGTTGGTTACTATGATGCTATAATAGATGGATTGCCAATTCGGTTTCTCTTATGTGAATTCTTCACGATGAAAAATAGCCAAAAACTTTGTAATGATTTATGAATACCTCCCTAGTTAAGAGGGAGTGTTGAAGAAAGTGTAACTGGGTTAGGTCTTCATAAATGTACTTTTGATATTTGTATTTATTCAAGAAAAGAAATATTATTTTTGATATATTTATCAATGAGTTTCTTGCTCATTGAAGTAGGTCAAGCAAATATTTAAGTGCTTCTAGGAAGTCAAAGAGTCAATGTATTTATTGAAGACCCTTAAGGGCATGTTACACTATGTATAAAATTGTATAAGAGTCAAAGGAAATATCTCCAAGCAAAGTCAAGTCTCTCCATTCAACGACATCCTCCTAGTAGCAAAAATGATGAAGAAACACTAAGTCGGCCTATAGTCAACAAGTCGGCCTCAAGTTGGCCTAAAGGAGGGACAATCCTCTATATATAGAGGTTGTCCACTCCCTCATAACGACCAATACTCACCTTTGAAATCAGCGAGCAAGAGAAGTCAAGGAAAAGTGAAGAAGGACGAAGTTTAAGGGGTCTCCAAGTGTAGTGAAGAAAGAAGGAAGACAAGCGAAGTTTTGGGATTGTTTCTAGGGAAAAGTATAGTTACACGTGCGAGAAAAAGGAGGGCAGTCTGCGGTTATATCAGTAGCAAAATCACAGTCATATATTCATCTTGGTTTGGGCTTGAAACTTAGGCCTACAAGGCCTCCCACTAGAGCAAAGAAGAGACTCTCATACGAAGGAGAAAGGAACCAAATACACTACTAAACCTCCCACACATGCGAGAATTTAGGGCTGCAGAAGTGTCATATCAAGTCTGTACCTACACATATAAAGAAGGAGCTCGGTTGGTCAAGCAGAAGGAAGAAAGGCTCATTAGTGAAGGGCTTCACTAGAGACAAAGGATAAGTGTCTCTTCTAGGGCAAGTATAACAAGGACTACCAACTTGTAAGAAGAGCAAAGCACCGGAAGGAGGACTAAGTGCCGAGGAACAAAGTTCAGGAAGGAGGAAGGAGTTGACTTGTGCTTGGAGGATATTCTAGTCAAGGGTTTGGGGTTTGGCATTGATCAATAAGAAGCTTCAATAAGAGAAATTTACGAAAGGGTTTTCCTCTCTAAGAGAGAAAGGTTTTGGCCCTAACAGAGAGCCAATATCTTGTGTTCTTGTTTCTTATGTTTTGGTAGCAGTTTGATGAAGTAAACACACATGCTAATAATAAGAAGAAGACCAAGCTAAGATAAATTGTTAAAGTGCTTCACAAATTGTTATGAAGTCTAGAAGAATCCTATTATACATAACTTCCCTTGGTTCTTCAACACTAAGAACTCCCAAAATTCTACCCAAACCAAGCAATACAACTGAGTCGCCTCGTCTGCTAAGAACATTTCATGCCATTTGACAAGGACATCCAAGGTAGTCTAACACCTCCATGAATTGTGAAACACCATTTCATGACAAGGACTTTCTTGAAAAGAAAAAAAAAGAAGCCTTTGGTTAGGTTGCATATCATTTTGAAAATCCAACAAATCCAACCATGGGTTTCCCCAACCTCCTTAACCTAGGTCTTAATCATTGATGTGGGCTAGATATGGCTGGTAAAAGACCCTTACATGTTATCTTTTTAAACTATCACAAACAATAATGTATTCAAAATATGCAATATCACCAGGAAATTCATTTAGCAGACTTTCATTACCTTGTTGACAACCTTTGGGATTGACTTTTGTAGAGCCTTCGACAACACCATTGTTGCCAACCCTTACTCATTGCACAAATGCCGCTTAAGAATTTGTTGAAACAGTGAGGTGGGCAATAGGGGTGGCCATTATAATGACCCTTTTCTCACCTTATAGCAGTCTATGAGAGCTGTGAATTCTACTAGTGTAATGCCCATGCTGTCCAAAATCAATAAATGTAAAGAGACAACTAGTGAATTTGACCTTGATCAATGGTCAGGTGCACTCAACTATGACTATAGGATGGTAATTCTAACGAATCCCTACTTACCTTGTGGTAGGCCCAGAGAGCCACAAATTCTGCGAATGCAATGGCCATGTTGCCCAAAAGAGTAAATGTACGGATACAACCAGTGTTGCATGAACCCCCCCGGGATCAAAACCTTGAAATGTGATCCGTACAGATCCGTGGGTGATTCGCCTGGCCCGGAAAAGATGGTTCCTGCCTTGTCAGAACCGTCTGGCCCGATCTGCGTTTTGGCCGGCAGATCACCCAATGGAAACACCATGTTTTAGGGTCGGATCCATATGGATCGTGATAGATTCCGTGGGCCGTCAGTCGGTTCCGCTGTGCGGCCCCACTAATTCGATTTTTTTTATTTATTTTTTATTTTTTCTATCATTTGCTCACTTGTATTTTTAGAGAGCTTGGAGAAGAGAGGAGAAAGAGAGGAGAGACTTGAGGAGAGCTTGGAGGAGTGAAGAAGGAGGAGCTAGGAGAAGGAGGAGGAGCTTGGAGGAGTAAAGAAGGGCTTCCATCTCAAAAGCTAAAGAGGTAAGTGCAAACCCCAAACTCCCTCATTTTTTTGTCATTGTTTTTTGTAATTCTCTCCTCCCTCTCCTATTCTTTCCCATTCTTTCTTCTTGTTCATTTAATTGCAGATTGTCCACCACCTATATTCATATTGCAAGATGGTGTTCTTTTAGGTTCTATATATCATTCCACTTTTGGTTTTAATGATGGAAAGGGGGAGTTGGAATAGAAGGGAAGAAGAACAAGAGGATAGTGGTCCCCATATGAGTGACCAAATATATGATGAGGAGGAAGGGTTTGAAGAGGAAGGGGATGAACTTGAAGGGAACACTGAAACACTAGAGGGGAACGTTACATTGACACCCTTGTGGAACTATGTGATCAAACTTGAAGGGGGAAAAGGTGGTGGAAGCTACAAATTTTTCTGCCCTCATGGTTGTCATGGAGGAAAACCATTTAGTGGTTTGTATACTTGGATGAGGAGGCATGTTTGTGGGGTGATGGACAATGATGATAAAGGGGTGTTGTGGGGATACAAATTTGCCCAAACTTTTCAGCTGAACAAAGAAGAAAATACATCCAAATAGAGAAGGTTGCACAACAAAAAAAAGAAACAAAAAGCTCAGTTTGAATCAAGTGCAACCTCTAGATTTGGTAGCTCATCTCCTCATGGTACTTCTGCAAGCTCTGGAGGTAAAAGAACAATAGGGGACCTCTTGAATGTTGTTGGGAGGGATGATGTGGATGGAAAGATAGTCTGATTTCTTTATGCTTGTGGTGTACCATTTAATGTGCTTCGCTCTCCCTAATGGCATGAAATGGTAAAGGCCATCAATGAAGCCCCAAAAGGATACAAGTCCCCCAACTGTGAGAAAGCTAGAACAATGTTATTAGAAAGAGAAAAAGCAAAGGTTCAAAGAGCTTTGACACGTTTTACAAATGAGTGGGTGGATTGTGGGGTATCCATTGTATCAAATGGGTGGACAAATATTAGAAACCAACATTTGATAAATGTTCTTGGTGTTTCTGCTAGTGGTGCCGTATTTATTACATGTCATGACTCCTCCATTAGTGCAAGTTCCCAAAACATTGCAGATCTCCTATTGCAATCAATCATAGATGTTGGTCCGAAGAATGTGGTTCAAGTGATCACAGATAATGCAACAAATTGTAAGGCAGGAGGAAAAGTTATTGAGCGTACTCATCCACACATCTTTTGGTTTGGGTGCTTGGTGCACACATTGAGCGTTTTGATGCATGATATTGTGAAGCATAAAGAATGTGGATGGGTTAATGAGCTTTACAGGAAAGGGAAGCAACTCATTAAATTTATCACAAGGCATACAAGGGTAAGCTACTTCTAGGGCACTTACTCCAAGTTGCAGTTGCTTAAACTTGCAAAAACAAGATTTGTAGGTTATTACCTCACCTTTAGGCGGCTAGTGAAGGTGAGATACACTTTAACTAATATGGTGACCTCTGAATCATGGGAGGAAATTAACACTGATAAAGATGGTGCTACTGTAGCCAAGGACATTATTCTTGACATGTTCTTTTAGTCACAGGTTAAATATGTTTTGCAAATCACCAAACCAATTTATTACACGATCAAGTTCGCAGATTCAAATCAACCAATAATTAGGGAGGTGTATGAGCAAATGGATAGCATGTTGGGCTAGATCAAAGACATTGTTGAGCCTAGAGATATCACCTTGTACAATTATATTCATGCAGAAGTGAAAAACTGATGAGTAATGCTAAATGTTCCATTGCATGCATTAGCATGGCTTTCAACACCAGCTCCTGGGGGGGCGCAAGAGAAAACCACACCTAGATCCAGAGGTTCTAGAAAAATATATGATTGCATTGGGTAAATCAGTCCCTGATGAGGAGGAGGCTGCCATGGTACGAAAACAATTGAGCAACTATACGCTTAGCATTGGTCCATTTGGGAGCATGCATGCAATTAGGGATCGAGAGAGTTTTTCTTCTCTTGAGTGGTGGAACATGCATGCAGGTGCTACTCCACTTCTACAAACTTTGTCATTGCGAGTGCTATCACAGGTGGTAAACACTTCTTTTGCAGAGAGGTGTTGTAGCTCTTATTCTTTCATCCATAGTGTTAAAAGGAATAGGTTGAGTTTAGGCTGCACAAAGGGCTTGGTTTATGTTCATTACAACTTGCAATTGTTGTCCCATTATTGTGATGATGCAAAGAATAATAAAGACCTTAAGGTTTGGGACAGGAATCTAGAGGAGCCCAATTTGGAAAATGGAGTGTGGCAATTAGAGCAATTAGAGGATGCTTTTCTCCAGATTTGTCTAGTGTGGTATGAATTTTGCTTATAAAGCATTTCTCCAGTTCCTGTTTTTATTTCTTTTGTTAACTAGTGGTTTTTTTGGTATGAATTTTTTGAGCGATTCTAGGATGATGATGATCGAGTTGAGATGACATCCCCATTTGGTCCCTTGGTTCCTAGGTTCCATGGTTCAACAACTACAGGGTCTTTGTCTTCATCAGTTTCAGTCCCACTCCCACAATTTTCAGAGGCACCGTCTTTTTCATTGCCACCACGTGGAGGCCCAACGCCACGTTCTCTTCGTGGTGGAAGGAGGAGAGATTAGTAGATATATTCACAATTTACTACTTTTGTCATAGATTAATCATTAGACTTGTAGGCTTGTTGTGAATTTGAACCTTTTTTTTCTTGGCGGTGACCAAGTGGCCTATTTTGTAAACATTATTATTTGAATTTTGAAAATGACTAATGTTGACAGTTGCTCACTTGCTAGATAAGATGCTTTATGTTTTATAATATGCTTAAATGTTTTATGTTTTATAATATGCTTAAAAATTTGATGTATGTTTGTAATTGCTAGAATATAGATGGTTGATGCAAGAATAATTAATCATTAATGTACAATGGAATAATGGATGCCATACCTATCTTGATTTATGTAAAAATATGCATGTTTTCATGTCTTTTACAACTAATTTGGTATTTGGGATGTTTGTTTTGAATATAAATGCAATATATATATAGTAAACGCTTCTGAGACGATTTGCTTTCTAGATTTTTGGTAAATGATGCTTCTGCGTCCCCTCTTCCAAAAAATGTCCCCTTTTCGTCCCCGCTCCGTGCAATGTTGAATACAACTAGTAAATTCGACCTTGATCAATAGTTGGACTCACTCAAATACTATGATATTAGGTGATATAAAACCTGCGTTATTGGATTCGCAGGGTCTTGACCCTAGATCCATGGATCCACATTTTGGATCTGTATATGCATACAGATCGGTGTATCTAGACAGTTTGGAGGCAATTCCAGATTTTTGGAGGTGGATCCACTGATATTCAACCTGACCATACATGGATCCCAAGGAGAATTTGATGTAATTTTAGGTTTTTTGATTTTATTTCTAGATTTTTGGCATGTTTCGCCACTCAAACCCTAAGCCCCTTATAATATTCTATAAGATAATCCTGCCCCACTTCCAGTATAAGACATTGAATGTTGTTTTTCAGACTGACTCAATCTTGAGCAGTGATATGAGACACCCTTGTGTTTCTAGTTGACAACATCTAATGGTCTTAGTTCTAATGCTGTGATTCATGATTGATTTTGATTCTTAACTATAAATATGTTTTTTAAGAATTAAAAAAAAATATTATCGTGGTTTTTGTCCTTGATGTATCCCTGTAGTATCAAATCTCGACTTTTCAAAAATCTGATGGATTTGCATCCACATTCAGATCTTGGTAACTTAGTCTAAAACTCTCTTAATGGGATGATTTAACACTAGCACATGAGAGAAATATTTGATGGTTGCCGAGTTCTCATAATCCATGTCTTTCAATTTTTTGGGCTTTTTTGTGTATTTCGTCTTTTGAACATTTACTTGACCCTTGGGTCTATTGAATCTTATCTTGGTGCCCCTGCTCTTACCATGCCATTCATATCTCTGGATTAATTAATTTACTATTGGGAGGCAAAAACAATGTTTATCTGCCCAGAAAAATAAAATTCTACTGTGTCTATGATTCTATTATTTCATACCTATTTTTTCTCTGTCTCCAAATTTTATACTTCATTGTAATAGTTATGCCCTTTTTCAGTGTGGGGTTGGGGGATATTATTTTCTCTACTCTTGCGAACAAAGTTCGTACTTCAAGTTAAATACTCCAGAAGACTTGGAATATGTAAATCTCCATCTTGGATACAAGAATATATATTAAAATTTAAACTGTATGAATGAGAATGATGATACAATTGAGAGTGAGGGTCCATATATATATATATATATATATATAATATATAGCCAGGTAAGTATCCTTGCACGAATGGTCATGTCTGTAGAGACATGCCTCTTCCTTACTAATTATTAGTTAATTAATCATTGTTTATGTCTATTATTATTTATATTATTTTTACTATTTTTTATATATATCTTATTCATAACGTTGCCTTCCTCCTCAAAAATCTTTGCCCTCAAAGCTTATTGATGAAAGGCTTGATCTCTTTTTTCTGTTTTGAATGTCTTCTTGTCTCAGAATTGTCATCTTCATTGAAACAAGACGATATGATCCTCTAAGTGATAAACAAAATTGTCGCATTGAGAATGGATCTGACCATCCTAAATTAATCTTCTGTGGAATTTTGTGGTTACTGGATACTTCGTGTGAATTGTTATCACAAGACTGAATTGTACTGACATTAGTAGTCTTCGGAACATAAGTTTGTTGTTTATGTTTAGAGTGATATGGATTCGTAGATTGATTGAGATGTTTGTTCTCGTGATTCAGATGTAGATAAATAGTGCTTTTGATTTGTCTTCCCCTATCATGTGTGTGGTGGTATTCTAATTTACTTCAGGTGACGATGTTGTTGAGTTGGTTACATAACCTTCACTTGGGATGTTTACCATCTGAACCGCAACATCTAAGTGTGTCTTTTCTTTAACCAGTTTGCCTTCTTGAGTTGTGATGTTCACTGAATCAATATTTATTCCTTTCTCTTCAATTTGGACTTCTACATTCGATGCTTCCTTCTCAATAAGCTGTTGTACCCTGTTTTCCAATGACTTCTTGTCCTTTTCAAGCTTTCTAATTTGCGTCAGTAGCTTTTCACTATGGTCTTTAAGTCATGAAACTTCATTTTTTTTTCTTCAGTAGTGATCTTGTCAACTTCTCTTTGCATATTTTGTAGTGCTTTTTTACCTTCTTGAACAATTACTTTTGAAATATCTTGTATGTCTTCTGGTATTATTGAATTTGGCTTCAATGTAACATCCTGTAATGTTATTTTTTTCTTTTTATATGAAAATGTCAAAAATTTCTTCTTCATATTTAGGATAAAAGATCCTAGTGACTCGATCCAGGGCGAACTTAGAACTATATCACTATTCGCAAAATAAGGCTTTAACGATGAATTGCGAGACAAAAGTATAGTCTCCAATGCTTAGTTGTAGATTGCTTATGTCGTATTGTTTGTCACCTGTGTCAACAAAATTCGTTTTAACAATATTTGATTTAGGAATCACTAATTGGTTAGCATATTCAGTACTAACATAGTTATTATTTTGAGTAGGATCAATAGAGATAATAACATCATTTCCCGCAAGTGATCCTTGATTTTAAATAGCGCACCGACACATATACTACAAGTTTTAGGCAACAAAATTCATTTTAACTATATTTGATTCAGGAATCACTAATTGGTTAGCACATTCAGTACT
The DNA here is from genome assembly GCA_000404065.3 of Pinus taeda. NCBI lineage: Eukaryota > Viridiplantae > Streptophyta > Pinopsida > Pinales > Pinaceae > Pinus > Pinus taeda. The sequence continues at coordinate 54,637 of APFE031039705.1, forward strand.
AACATAGTTATTATTTTGAGTAGGATCAATAGAGATAATAACATCATTTCCCGCAAGTGATCCTTGATTTTAAATAGCGCACCGACACATATACTACAAGTTTTAGGAAATCTTCCCTCTTTCATTTCTGAATGACACTCAATTTCTTTTTCGTCAGTGATTGACTCCATTTTTACTTTGTTAAGATGAACTTGGGTTTTTTTTGAAGTAATCCCTTTTATAAGACTTCAAAACTTTATTACTTGAATCTTGGAATTCACCTTTATTTTATTTTTATTTTTATTTTTAATCTTCCCTTTTTTTATATAACTTTTTTTCTTTAAATATATATATATTTTTAAATAATCTTTTTGTTTTCTTTTTTCTTCTATTTTTTTTTTTTATTAATATATATATATATATATATATATATATATTTTAATATTTTTTTAAATAGATTTTTTTTGTTTTTGTTTTTTTGGTTCTAAATATGATTTTATTTATTAACCTTTAATTTTTAATTTAATGGCCAAGGGAAAATTGGCGAAAATGGAGAACTCTAAAAGTTTGTAGCGAACGCTTCAACGACAATGAAGTTGATGAATTTTGACGGTTAAAGACCTGGATCGGAGAACGAGGCTCTTGTGCAGTGGTTAAGCAGGAAGAGAATCAAACAACTCTGATACCAAATGTAGTCTTCGTACTTCAAGTTAAATACTCCAGAAGATTTGGAATATGTAGATCATCTACATTGGAATTTTGGCTGTACATTGAAGTCTCCTTACATGTTCTTCAAAATGTATCTAGACTATGAAGTTGCTTTAAGCCTTAAACTTATTTTGTTGGATCTTATTGTACTTTATCTGATAAGACCAACCAGCCCTCGTCTTAGTAGCAAAGATTGTTTCTTGCCCCTTAATCCCACCGGTTCCATTCAGGTGAATTGTTCATGTTCAAGACATGGGTTATTTGTATGTCTACTACACCATTCTTACCGCTCACTTTGGAAATTAGTCTATCACTGTTGAGCATCTTTATCTCAATTTTCTAGGTTTCCTGTTAGTTTGTTAAAAGCTTTTAAATATCTCTTCAAGATATATTTTCAACATTGACTCCATATGATTTCCCATTATCCTTGTACAGGGAAGCTTGAAGGGAAGCAAAATGGAGGTTGTAAAGACCAATGCTATTATAAACCATGATTTTTCAGAGGGTCTTCTATCTTGGCATCCAAATTCTTGCAATGGATTCCTCTCTGATGGTTCTGACTATGCTGAAGAAATCAAAGCAGAATCAGGAAGCCAGTTTGCTGTTGTATCCAATCGAACACAATGCTGGCAAGGTTTGGAACAGGATATCACTCTGAGACTGTTGCCACATGTAACATACAACGTTTTAGCTTTTGTTCGCATCTGGGGGTCCTCTCAAGAAACAGCTGATGTATTGGCAACATTAAGACTAGAAAATCCAAATTCAACTCCAACTTTTGTAAGGGTTGGAAGGTATGTTTTGAAATTTTATCTCACTACCTTGTTGGATTAGAAAATATTCCATGCATTCACAAAAGCAATTGAATGGATAAATGTGACCACTGAAACTATAGATGTTTGCAAATTTCAAAAGTTCACGACTATTATACTATCTTACATATGCTTCTGAAGTGGCTGCTAATGGGGCTAAGATAGAATCTCTATTGTGCAGAGTGACAGCATCAAGAAAAAGGTGGGAAAAACTTGAAGGGACGTTTTCCTTGAAGAGCTTGCCATACAGAGCTGTATTCTACTTGGAAGGACCCTTACCTGGTCTTGATCTTCTAATTGACAGAGTTCATATCTGGTCTGCAACTATAGTTAGGGTGAGCTTTAGTTTTCGAAAGCACTCTCATCATTTTGGTTCATTGCATTACTTTCCTAGTGGTTGTTACTCAACGATCTTTTGCTTTCAAATTTGCTGAGTAACTTACTGTGTTTTAAAGAAATATTGAAGAGGTCATTTAGAGCATTATTTGTTACAATTTTGTCCTGAAAATCTGTTTACTGAAGCGCTTAATTCGAAAAATTCTTTTGGGGCGTGTGAGGGAAAAGAATGTTCCATTGGCAGAATCAGTGCATCACTATGCTACCATGGTGTCTTTTCAGTCTAGATCAGCAGAATCTGCAACTATGGTGTGTATTATAAACAATTTCTCCATGAACGCTACACTTAGTAGTGTGTAATCTAATAACTTTGACATTATTTAACCATGCAACTAAGAAAGAGCATGTAACAATAGAGAGAGAAAAAGAGAGAGGAGAGGAGATAAGGTAATTTTATTGATGTCCAACTAATGATTACAATAAATAAGTCGGTGGGACTCAAAAGTACATCCATTGTAAGTACATTGTGGGAGTGCGAAAGCAGCACCTAATGCTACTCTAGCAAACGCAAAAATGGAGCCAAGTATATAGCTAAATGTAGGACAAAAGAATGTGCAGAAACAAAACTGTGAGATGTATAAAGGATGTCATGTTTTGCTGGAACTAGGAGTCAAGGCATAATGAAGGAAGAGAGAAGAAGGCTCCTCAATTGAGTCATTAGTCACCACAAAGGGGCTGAAATCTGATCCATCTGACTCCTAGTCAAGTCAAATTGCTGCCCAAGAACTTCAGTCTGGTCTGTTCTGCTAGGTCATAATCTCGGCCTCATATTGTGCCTGGAGAAGCTTAGTTCTGCTGCCATCTGATCCACAAAAATTCGGCCCTTCCACAGAGATTTGCTATCTCAGAGATTCGATTCTTCCATAGAGTATTTCCTCAGAGATTTGGTCCTTCAATTAGCCTCAGACTCATCCAATATTCTGCTTGAGATCTGTCTTGTCTCTGCCTCAAATCCGTTTTCTCTTTGCCTCAGAAAGTCCGAATTACTTTCCACAGAAAAGTATCCAAGTTGTGTGTCAAATGTGGGAGGACAAGTGTCCTTATATAGTTGTCTGTTATGCCAAATGGGTGTTGTTGAGCACTAAATTTGCATTTGAAGATTTTTTGAAGACTCTATGCCCTAAGTACATTTCAAAGCATTCAAGCACTTTCAGGTCATTCAGAGTTCTAGATTTCATTAGGGCTTTTAGGCCCCTTCTTTCTTCTCTCTCTTCATTTTGTACTCAGATTTTGCAGATTTTGCTAGCATGATGAATAAAGCCATGTAACATGCCCAAGTAGCTTGGGACTTCACTATCAAGTGAGTCCATTCTAGGGAGTTTTTTCACTTAATTATTTGTGTTTTTCAACACTGAATAACTAGTTGAGTTCTTTTCCCAGCTATACCCCCAACGCTGGAGTGCAGCGTGATGGCAGAACCTTGGGTGAGTCCTAGTGTCTAGAGTCAATGTATATTACCATGTTAGATCATCTGTAAAGTTTCGCGGAATTTGATTTGGTCTAGGGGTCATTTTTTAATTATTAAAAATTTCTCATAGGACGAGATTTTTAATTTTTTTTTAATAGATTGTAATCAGTCATGTCTAGAGAAGTTGTAGGGGGTATGATTAATCAAAATTAGATCTTTCCTCCTTGACTATCCCCAATTTTGTGAGCATGGGAATTTTGTCTAATTTTGGTGATATTAAGTAAAGGGGGCAAATATTATTTTGGAGAAAGGTGGTAAGTATTATTTTATTGGAGATTGGCGGCAAATTATTATTTTATTAAAATGAAGGAAAAAGTCACTTAGTGGAAAATGGACCCCACCAATAAAATAATAATTAAAAAAGAAGTCTAGAGGCCTGGGGAGAAATTATAAAAGGAGGATGGACTCATTTGCTAATCATCTTTTGACTAGTACATTTAACCTTTTATCTTCTCTTGGGGTTGTTTAGCATAAGAAGAAAAGTGTTGTTTAGCACTAGGAATTCCAACCGGAATTCCACCTCTACCTTCGGTGAATTTCGAGTGTCACCCTAGGAGAGCAAGAAGGAGTCCATCTCAGGGCTTCTCTAGGAGCTACATTGCATACTATTTCTAGCTGGTGCGTGCTTCTCTTAGGGCGTAGAAGGAACTTTCAAGGGGCTGAGAGAAACTAGCAAACAATGGAGTTTTGTCCAGAGAATTTGCAGAGAATTATCCATAAGGAGGACGATTTTTTCCTTGGGGATTTGCAGGGCCGAGAGTGGACCAAATTTATCTATTCCAGGGCCTGCACAAGGGTTTACTGGCAGCTTCTGTGCACTTGCAGAGATTCAGAATTTGGGGAGCATTCGAGCTGGGATCTGCTTGGTGATTGAGGGGAGAAATTTACAGGAGTTAGGGAGGACTTTTTGGAGGGAGATTTGGGCCAAATTAAGTAGTATTTAAACTGTAGGGCATTTTCTGGCTAGATTGAGCAATTTACACTTGTTGGGGGTCATCGAGGGTTGGTGGATTCAGCCCAAACCCTTTCTGGGTTTTTGTGGTTTTGTTGAAAGGAGGCTAGGATTAATTTTACAGAATTTTTTGAGCACTTATGAGGGAAAAATTCCTAGTTCCATTCAACAGTTAACAACATAAATTGTTGGAGGAGGGCGCAATTTACCCCAGGACCATTTCCACACATGGGTCTGTGAGATATTTCTGGGTTTTGTTGGAGCTGGTGTGGAGAGCTTGCATTTAATTTTGCAGAATTTTTGGAGTAGATTTGAGGGCCAACATCTCAGTTCACCTACAGTAGCAGTGGCAATAATTTTTTGGGTTAACACAAAATCATGGTGGGGAGCTCATCTGACATTTGGGCAGCTTGATCATCACCTAGGTTTGGATTTGCTTGTTGTAGCAAGCCTAGGTTCCTCTTTCATACTCATTTGTACTCTATTTGCTCGGAAATAAATAAAATGGATCAGAGTTTTGGTGCATTTCCTCTTGCATTGTGATTTCCTGCCTATGTGTTGAATTTACTAGTTGTTGTCATAGTGCATGTTTCTGTTATTCACTTAATATTTCCGTTTGGAATATTACAGTGGGCCATAAAATGTGTTTTTACTCCACAAAATCCATTTTTCCTAAGTCTAGGGGAAAATGTGGCAATAAAATAGCCTAGAAATAAATAAAGTGGAGAAAAATAAAATTTTCCACATGCCAGCATGAGGTGGAATGTCTTGGAAAATATATTCAAGTTAAAAGGCAAGTCAAAGGGATAAGTTGGAAGGTGATTTGGCCCCATGTCATCACATGGATTATTGCACATGGGAAAAATCAATTTGTGGGCCATATTTAATGGTTCTATTTGCTATGTGGCAAGTTGATTATTCATGAAGGATCAATACATTTGCTTGAGGATCTATTGAAGATTTTAATTGAGGAAATTATGGCATATGTCTCCACCAAACATTACTTTACAACATCCTCCACTTGTACACATTTATCTTCCACAACTTGTACACTGCCCCTCACTTCAGCTCCACACACTTCAGTTCAAAAGTCTACGCACAACAGGGAAGCAACCTATGTGCAATAGTGGCAGAGGTGTCAAAGAGCAGCCATAGTTGAGAAATTAAAGGGAGATGATTCCCATTTCACCCACCTCCACTACACTTGGCATCTACACAATGGAAATTCAAATTGTGCACATGGAGAAGAAGGGAATATGCTGCCACATTTCCAGAATCGATATCTGTTAGGTCCCTATAGTACTAGTTTAACCCCTTATTGTTATTAGTGCAACCCCCTTATTATATTGTTGTGCCCATGTAGTCCCCATATTGTTATTATGGTGCCCCGTAGAAGCCCACTATTGTTATTGTTGTGCCCTTACATTATTATTGTTATGTTGACTCTGATTATATTATGACCTCTTAGACTCCTATATATAGAAAGGTCTTGTCATTTGTATCATCCAAGAATTGTTCATTTGTGTAATGTAAAGGAGGTTTTCCCCTCGAAGAGGCTGATTTCTAAGTCCTTGATTTCTCTTTTCTATATTTTTGTGAGCTAGTTTCATAACATTTGGTATCAGAGCTTTGGATTCTAGGGTTTCGCTGCTCCAAACAGGTCTTCGTGGCATTTTCTCTATAACTTTTTTTATGACGTTTCAGAAGATAAAAAATCCATTTGAGAAGAAATCGTTCTGAACCTCGGGTTTGAATTTCAGATAGTGTCGCTATATTTTCGGAGATATGATCTAAGGAAGTTAAGGTTTTTGCAAGCTAAAGAATCCCATCTCAAACAGGTCAACATGGACTTTTCACTATAATTTGTTTTCTACGAAGTTTTAGATTTTGAAATTAAAACACATTTGAGCGGAAACCGTGGTGAAGCTCGACCCCTAATTTCAGATTTTTCTTCACTATATTTTCAGAGATACGGTCCAAGCCATTTAGGGTTTCTGCAGGCCCCCGAATGACATCCCAAACAAGTGACCTTGGAACATCATCATAACTCTCTCTCGGAGCATCTGAATCAAATTGCGTAAAAAGTGACAGAAAGAAGACAGACTGTAGTTTGTTGGGTATCAGTTTCAGAACCTAAGGTCAAAATAGTGACACATGGCACGTCGTACAAGTTCGCTCTACTAAACTAGTCTATAATCAGGTCATCGTGGGAGATTTGACATAACTCTTCCTTGCAGAATCCAATCTTGATTAGACTTGAAGGGTTAGAAAGAGGACTCAGAGGGCTACTGTAGGACGCAATTTCAGAACTTGGAGATCTGAAATTATAGAGTTACAGTCGTTTCAAGCTCGAGCTCCTAAAATCAAGAAAATGTGATATGATAAAGTTTGATGGCAAAGATCTGGTAAACTGGATACTACAAATGGAGCAATATTTTGATCTACATGAGGTGCAATTGTTACAAAAGGTACGTATTGCATGTTCATATTTAGAACCGGATCAATTTTTATGGTACAAGGGCTTTGTTCTTGTAAACCACTTGTTACGTTGTCAATTTTCATAGAGGAAATGATAGCACATTATGAGGATACAAAGAGCAACACCTTCTTTAGCCAATTGATAAATCTCAAACATAAGTGTTTAATGGCAGAGCACATTGAGGACTTTTAAAAATTTAATATAAGGGAAAATGATATTCTAGAGAAGCAGAGAGTTGATGTCTCCATAGGGACTTTGAAGGATAACATTCAACATGAGATTCGTCTTTGGGAACCTGATTCATTGGAGAAGGCATTCATGTTGGCAAGAAAAGTGGAAAGCAAAATTATGGCAACAAGGAAGTCTACCTCTCACAACTATAAAGATGGAAGTGTTGTTTCTCCTAGCCTTCCACAACCTACTAGGTTGACACTACAACAATTGGAAGAAAAAAGAGCAAAAGGGCTTTGTTACAATTGTGATAACAAATACATTAAAGGTCATAAGTGTGCTGAGAATAAATTATTTTACATCGATTGTGAAGATGAGGAAGAAAAGGATCAAGAAACGTCAAAAGAAGAGGATATACACTGGGAACCAACCCCAGAGAAAGAAGAAATGAATCCGACCATATCTTGTAAAGCATTGGCAAGAATTACCACTCCTCAAACTCTCAAGATAGAAGGACATATCAAGAAGAAAAATGTTCAAGAAGTGAAAGATCACATCGAGCATAAAGAAATGAATCTGACCTTATCTTGTAATGCATTGGCAGAAATTACCATTCCTCAAACTCTTAAGATAGAGGGACATATCAAGAAGAAAAAGGTTCAAGCAGTGAAAGATCACATCGAGCATCAACAACAAGTTCTCCAACTTTTAAAGGATAACGCCACTTTGGTGCAGAATCAAATGAAACAACAGGCAGATCAACATTGCAGTGAAAGAAGTTTTGATGTAGGCGATTGGGTATTTTTACGGCTACATCCATACAAACAAATTTCCCTTAAGCAATCTATTTATGAGAAGGAAATGTTGGCAATACTACATGCACTTAAGAAGTGGTGACCTTACCTAATGGGAAGACACTTCAAGGTAAAAACAGATCATGATAGTCTTAAATACTTTTTAGAACAAAGATTATCTTCAGAAGAACAGAAAAAATGGGTCACAAATATGTTGGGTCGTGACTTTGAAATCATCTACAAAAAAGGGAAGCAAAATGTTGTTGCAAATGCACTCTCAAGAAAGGATGAGGATGTGGAAACATTGTTTTGTGCTATTTCTATTATCCAACAAGATTGGATAAACAAAGCAAGGGATGAATGGAAGAATGACGAAGAAGTGTGGCCACTCATTCAAAAGTTCCAAAAGATCCTAGTTCAAATAATAGTGCCAGAACTTGACGAGGAAGGAAAAACCATATTGGAACCTGAAGTAGTCACAGAAACAAGAAATCAATTGCTACGAAATCGATCAATTTCAGAGTATCTCATCAAGTGAAAGAACTTACCCGCTAAAGATTCCACATGGGAGGATGAGAATTTTATACGAAAGCATCCAGAACTACTCAAGCGTTGAGGACAACACTTTTTGAAGGAGAGGGGCATGTTAGGTCCCTATAGTACTAGTGTAACTCCTTATTGTTATTAGTGCAACCCACTTATTATATTGTTGTGCCCATGTAGTTCCCATATTGTTATTATGGTACCCCAGAGAAGCCCACTATTGTTATTGTTGTGCTCTTACATTATTCTTGTTATGTTGGCTCTCATTATATTATGACCCCTTAGACTCCTATATAGAAAGGAGGTCTTGTCATTTGTATCATCCAAGAATTGTTCACTTGTGTAATGTAAAGGAGGTTTCCCCCTCGAAGAGGCTGATTTCTAAGTTGTTGATCTTTCTTTTCTATCTTTTTGTGAGCTGGTTTCATAACAATATTACACTGGAGAAGAAGGGAATATACTGGGTTCTTTCACACTTGGAATTCAATTTGGTTGCCTTGAGATTGTCACTTTTCCACTTGTCATGGGGTTTCACATTGGGATTTTCTCCCATTTCTCTATTTAAATGAGCCTTGGGCTCCTCATTATATCATTGGTTAGACGAGCTATTGGGCTAGCGAAACTCTAGCAAAATTTGTACCCACTCTTTCATATGATCAATAAAACAATGACTTTGGGGGTTCACTTTTGATGTGATGTTGTTCTTCTAACTTTGAGGTAATATTGTTCCATTTATGTTCTTCATTCTCTACATTTCTTGAATTCGAAATTGTTATCTCATTTGCCCTATTTGTGGATTGATTTATGTAAGCTATCCTACATTTATTATTGGTCTAGAGAGATGCTCTAGATTGAAGAGCACTAGAATGATCTCGGTTAAATATCTAGCCTCTTCTCTCATTGCTCAATCTAGTCCCTTGTGATGCTAATACTTCCTTTAAGTGTGTAGAAGTTATTTTATGTGTTGGAAAGAAGCTCGACCGTGGGTTAAGTTCTCGGTTGAATAAACTCACTCTCAAGGCGGAGGTTGTAAGAACCAGTGTTTTTAAAACTGGAACCGGTGATCGAACCGGTCCACCTAATGAACCGGTTTATTGACCAGAATCGGTCTAATCGGGACTGGTTTGTTCTAAACAAACTAGTTTTAAAAAAATACATTAAATAATTAATTTTTAATAAAACAAAACTATTTTTAAGATTTAAAACCATGATTCCAAGCCAATAGAGACAAAATATGCAAAGTTTGCTCATTTATATATCATGTAAAGGTGAATATATCAAAATGGCACTGAGTGCAATACATATCATCGACAAAATAGCAAAATACATAAGCAATGAGGCTCTAAATGGCCTATAAAGTCCAAAACAATGCTACAAGCTTTGAGGCCATTGGCCTACTACAAGTCTACAGTGTACACATGATCAATCATCAAGTTCATCACCACTACTAGCCACAGGATCATCATTAGGAGCTACATAGACATCATCTGGTTCAGAGTCTGAGGATGCCTCAGCTTGATCTGCAACCTCAGTACCAATGCCACCAATAACAATAGAAGTGGACCTAATGGAAGCACGAGTTTGTCAACCTGCATGACTACTGACTTCCATTGGTTCTTTGCCTTTCCTTGATGCCGCTACTGATCCTGGTTTTGATGCCGCCACATAATTTGCTTCATCCCTGGCTAAAGCCATGTCGATATCAAAATCAACCTCAAACACAGGATCTTCAGTCTCCTCCACCCATTCTGATGTTGGATCAATATCGTCCAACATAATGGGATCTAGATCAGGTGTTTTGCTCATCATTTGGTTCCTCCTCAGTCGAAGGTTGTATTGCAGGAAAACAAGATTATTTAACCGTTTTTGTTCTAAACGGTTTCTCTTCTTTGTGTGTATGCGCTCAAAAACAGACCAATTGCACTCACAACCTGAAGCACTGCAAGTTTGACTGAGGACTCTAATTGCAAACCTTTGCAATTGAGGACATTGGCCACCAAATGACTCCCACCAATGTGCTGCAAAGAAAAAGACATTAATTAGTAACTTAGTTTATAATTTGAATTGTAAAGAACGTAAACAATTTTAACTTGAAAAGAAAAACAAATTGGAAATTGGAATTGCTTACCTGGTTGGTCCACATCTCTTGCCATCTTTGCCAAGTATTTGCCAAAAGTACCACCTCCCATAGTGAAAACAGTAAGTTGTCTATGCATTTCCAACTAGTCTGCATGGCTAGGGACCATGCACTCCAAGCAATCAATCAATCCAGCTCTGACCTCCCCATCATGCAGATCTCCTAGCCGATTTTTAAAATGATACTTTGGGTTCAAAAAATATACAGTTGCATGTATAGGACGATGGAGTTGATTGTTCCATCTGCTATCAATGATCTCCCATATACGGCCATATTTAGCTAACATGTCCTTGTAAGCTGCCCGTATCTGCTCCTTTGCCTGATCCATAGCCTCATAAATGTAGCCCATGGCCAATTTTTCCCCATCCACCATCCTTAGCACCTTAACAAGGGGCTCGGTAATTTTCACAAGCTCTATAGACCTTTTCCAAAAATAACTGTCTAACACTTTCTTTTTGGTGTCTTTTCCATCTGGTCTATGAGCCCACTGAGATTCAGACCATTCTTCAGAGAAATACATTTTCCACAAGTTTTTATGTTGACCATTGAGACATTGCAATGTGAGGAAGTGAGTTGCAAATCTTGTAATTGCAGGCCTAACAAGCTCTTTGCCCCCAGTGTTTTTCCTCATTAGGCTCAATACTCATGAGTGGTTGTAAATGTATTTTGTAATGCACTTGGCATGCTCTACAGTGTTTTTTACCCACTCCACTTTGCCTATATCCTCAAGCATGAGGTCTATGCAATATGCAGCACATGGAGTCCAAAATATGGTCTTATATTTGGTCTCAAGCATCTTTCCAGCAAGAACATAGTTTGAGGCATTATCGGTGATGACCTGCACAACATGCTGCTCCCCAATTTCTTGAACAATGTTATCCAAAAGCTCAAATAGAAGGGTTGCATCCTTCACCTTATCAGATGCATCAATTGATTCAAAAACATGGTTCCTTGAGGGCAACAAACAAGGAAATTAATGATAGTGCAGTTCTTTCCATCGGTCCATCCATCTGACATGATGGAACAACCTGTTTTGAGCCATGAACCTTTAAACTCAACCAAATGCTCATCAATGGAAGATATCTCTTTCTGCAAAAGAGCTCCTCTCAAGTCATGCAAACTAGGGTCTTTGAAGCCTTTTCCTGCAGCTATAACGAAGTCCCACATAGCTTGGTAATAAGGTGAGCGAGCAACATTAAATGGGATATCTGAATCATACCCCCATCTAGCAATGTATTGATGAGAAGTTTCTTTGCATTGTCTTTTCCAATGTTGATCCAAATTGGGTTGAGAACTTGGTTGGGAGGAAGTGGGACTAGAAGAGACAATGTTGGCAGAAGATGAGAAAAAACTTTGGATGTTTGTTCTCTTTGTTCCTTTTGATGCTTGGCCAAAAGAAGGATGAACATAGTGAAAGGGGTCATTGGTGGAAAGGATAGAAGAGGAGTCTTGAATCTCATAATCATCATACCCACTCTCTTTCATGGCTTCTAATAATTCCCTCTTCCTTGCAATGTCATCTTGGATGGCCTTTTCCCTAGCCTTATCCTCATAAAATGTTTCAAGCTTGGAAATGTATTCTGCCCTAGTAGGACCTAACAGTGCATTTGGTGCATCACATGGCTTTACTTGGCCTCTTATCCTAGCCAAGTCTTGTTTATGGCATAATTTGCATATCATTTTTCCATCAATTACACCACAATGAGCCCATGCACTGTCCTTTCCTTTTGGAGCCATGTTTGCTTGAAATAATAACAATTTGCAAAGAAATCTGCCATTTAAAAAAAAAATTGCAGCTAAGCAATATGGAAAACCAAAGCTAAATGTAGGAAAACAAAGGCACATGCAAGCTACAAAATTTGATAGCATAGAGCTAGAGAGTTGATAGCATAGATGATAGAAGTGAGAAATTTATAAATTTATAACACGTAAAAAAATTTAATTCATGGACAACAGTTAAATGAAGAATTTTCAAGTGAAAATCCTTACCTGGAAATGCAAACTAGTTTCCTTAGCCTCCTCTTGAAGATGGCAACTCCACTGACAACTACAAACTATATCCAAAGTAGCTCCAACTCCAACTCCAAGATGACTACTTCAGCAAAAACTCAACATTCTCCAAGCTCACAAACAAATTCACAAACACTCATAAACACTCCAAATTAGATGTGTGAGACAAATGAGAGGGAGAGGGGCCTCTTAAAAGCTTGGAGAGGGTGTTTTTGGAGGGAAAGCACCCTTATTTTCCCTCCAAAACCCCTAAAACACATTCAAAAAGTCGTTCACTGGGCTCACGGTGGGCTTGCCTCAAAACCGGCCGGTTTGATACAAACCAGCCGATTCCGTCCTAAACCGGCCGGTTAGTTGCATTTTTAGGGGAAAGAGGGTGTCTGATCGGATTTTTTGACCGGTTTCAGCCGGTGGGCCTACTAACCGGCCGGTTAGATCGGTAACTGGTTAGCTGGGTCGGTTTTGAATACTATGGTAAGAACACACATAGGCTCATCAACAAAATTGAAAGGGGGTTTCTCACCCTAGCTCTCTATCAACCTCATTTCTCAAATCTACTTACCATATTTCATGCGCTTTCATTGATTTCATCTAGCTTCAAGAGCTTGTGGAAGGACGCTAGTCTTTCTTACTTGCACAAAGGAGGGATGCGAGTTTCTTCTTTGTGTCTTGCACATGTACATTAATGTATATTCTATCCTTCTTTTAGCTTGTGTTTAGTCACTTGATCTCACTTCCTTTGTGTCTCTTGCTTGCGCAGTCTTCTAGGGGCTTGGAGGAATTGGTTTGAGACATCATTTAAAAAAAAGATTTGTAGGAGAAAGATCAAGGAGCCAAGGATTAACCATTTGAGATTTTCTCTACCTGCTTAACTCGTGATCAAACCATACCTTTTTTCCCTCCTATTTGCGCAAGGATTCCTCATAGAAGGTTGAAGGATTTGTACTACCTGTTGTCGCACAGAATGTCTAAGCACTGCGACAATGGCTCAGATTGGAGGTTATCACCCTGATCCCCAATCTCTCTATTTAAGTTGTCTCCCTACAGTAGGCTAAGGGGGTAGACCCTACAAAAATGGAATGAAGGAGAACTAGTTGGAAACCAGCCAGTTCGGGAGACATAGTGAAGCAACCAAGTATTTGATTTAAATTTAGCAAGATTTATAGGATTTAATTAGATTTTAAGCAATTGATGCCAGTGCCTTATGGAGTCAACTATCTTGCTAGGAAATTTAGGACCAAGTAATTGATTGCAACTGTTGCTTGGATGAATGACTATCTTATATGAAGTGCAGATCCTAAAGCTAATATGAGATGCAAGAATCCTGGTTAACTTTAGTTAAATGCCTATCTAAGTTTTAACCCTTCGATCCTTTCTATATTGAGCCTGATTTCATAGTAATTGGTAGAAAGAAGATAAGGTGAAGCACACTAAGCTGTGATTAACGATACCTCTCTTGAAAATCTAACATACCCGGTGTCTGTGGCGCTGCAGAGAGCTGTGGCTCTGACGACTGCAAGGTCACCGTTTTAAGTATTATTAAAAGCAAGCTTCTCAAGTTAAGATGGATGGATACCCATCTCTCTATCAAGCAAGCTTATGCTTGGAAGTAAATTTTATGCTACGATCTGATTTAGAGTTATATATCAAAGCCTTTAATTGTCAAAATGAATGTTTACTTCCATAGACAAAGATTGAAAGATAAACTTCTTAGCAATATCACAATTAGACCACAAGCTTATTTCAAATCTTCTAGATTCTTTCAAATGCAATTATAGCTTAAAGAGAAAAAAAACTTCTTTGTAATCAATGTCTAACAGATGCTCAAAAAATACTCAGTTTATGAAACAAAAGATATGCATTTTATCACAATTGCATGACAAAGTACTTAATTTTCAGAAATTAGTTTTTAGAAACTTTATGACAATAGCAATATGACAATGAAAACAGTAAGTTATCAATGATATCTTTATGCAAAAAATTTACCGAAATTTTTCCAAACTTGCTCACATGAATTATAAAAAAATTTCAGCCTGTTATGATGTGATTTCCAGAATTATATCAGATCTGATATACTTATTACAACCAACAATTAAAACATGAAATAAGCCTAATGATGAATGCCCAACTCAAGAAATTAATTCCTTGATGTATTAGACAACTTAGAAACTGATTTTGGGCTAACCCACATGAGATTTTGCCACTATTATATTTTAGAATTCAGAAATAGAATTATTCAGAGATAACAGTCACCCAAAATGTAGATCTATGGCTATCACAAATGGACCAATATTTCACATTGAATCACATCAGAAATGATGAGACCAAGCTAAGTGTGGGAAGTCTTTACTTGGACCAAGAAAGATGGCAATGGTGACAGTGGCATAAAAAATGCTATGCAAGGTCAATTACTTGGCAGATATTCTCAAAAGCCCTTTTTGATCGCTTTGAACATGAATCTAATTTTTTGGGTCGTCTTACTAAGCTCAGATAGAAAGGCATAGTATAAGACTATATTACATCCTTTGAAGCCTTGCATTTCGCACAGGAGGTCTGACAGATGAATCTACTTGGAATGTTTTATCAGTGGTCTCAAAGATGCCATACAAGCCCACGTCAGGATGCACCACCCAGCCACATGGTTGGCAGCTTGCATGACGGCTCGTGAAGTGGAATGAGCGTTAGCGGCCCAGTTGCTTCGTCCAAATTTCACAGCCAAGGGACGCTCCACCCAAGCTTCGAGCACTACCCAAACACTTAAGGTTCAAAAGGTGTCACCAGCAGAAATGGTGGAAATAAGAAAGAAAGGATTGTGTTAATACTGTGATGACAAATACTCCCCGGGGCATAAATGCAAGGAACCCAAATTATTTCAAATTGATGCTACTGAGGAAGCCCCACCCTTTAAGGGACCAGAGGAGGAAGATGAGGACAACTAGCAGGACAATGAACTCCCAGCTACAACAGAAGAACCAGTTATCTCGCTCCATGCTTTGGCAGGCATTTCTTCTCCCCAAACTCTCAAAATTAGAGGTTTTGCTAAACATCGTCCTGTAATAGTCTTGATTGATAGTGGTAGCATGCATAACTTTATCCATCGGAGTCGCAGAAGCAGTGCATTGTTTTGTCAGAGCAGTCTCTAATTTCCAAGTCTAGATTGCTGATGGGGGGACAATGAAATGTGACGGCCGCTGTGAAAATGTCAAACTTCAGATGGGAGATTACCACCTAAAGACCCACATGTTTGCCATCAGCATGGGTGGGTGTGAGATTGTCTAAGGGGCTAAATGGCTCTGCACACTCGGCCCAATCACAATGGATTTCTAGGAGTTATATGTGAGCTTTAAGCAGAATAACCACACGCATACCCTCCGCGGACTCCAGGCAGGTGCTCCTTCTATCATCGGCTTGCATACCCTACTGCGATCCAGGCCTTCGAGCCCACTTCTCTTCATATTCATCTTGAGATGCAACAAGTCTTAAACAACCATCTGCGGGTCTTTAACAAACCTCATGAGCTTCCACCCTCGAGAGGGGAACATGATCATAGCATTACTTTGGTCCGAGGGGCACAACCACCATATGTGCGCCCATATAGATACCCTTTCGCCCAAAAGAATGAAATTGAAAAAATCATCAAGGAACTCCTGGATGCTGGTGTCATTCGTCCTAGCATTAGTCCTTATTCATCACCTATGGTCACGGTGCTCAAGAAAGATGGGGAATGGCGTATGTGTCCCGACTTCAGGGCCCTCAACAAGCTAACGGTCAAAGATAAATTTCCAATCCCGGTTGTTGATGATTTGCTGGATGAACTAAATGCGGCTCAATTCTTTACTAAGCTAGACCTTTGCTTGGGCTATCACCAAATTCGCATGAAAGAACTAGACATTCCAAAGACTGCTTTCCGAACTCATGAAAGCCATTATGAATTCCTAGTAATGCCATTTGGTCTCTGTAATGCCCCATCCACTTTTTAGAGCCTCATGAATCACCTGCTCAAACCGTATCTTAGAAAATTTGTCCTTGTTTTCTTTGATGACATCCTCATCTACAACCTCACCTAGGAAAAACATCTTCAGCATGTAGACCTGCTCTTGCAACTGCTCTGGAAGCATAAATTATTTGTCAAATTGTCCAAGTGCTCTTTTGGCATGAAAGAAATCGAGTATTTGGGCCACATTGTGTAGCGTGAAGGTGTTAGGGTGGATCCCAAAAAGATCTAGGCAATGCAGGATTGGCCCCAACCAAAGACCTTGAAGAGTTTGAGAGGATTTTTGGGTCTCACCGGCTACTATCGCAAATTTGTCCGCAATTATGGTCGCATTGCTAGACCCATCAGTCATCTTCTCAAGAAACATTCGTTCCTTTGGAACGATGAAGCGCAATAGGCATTTATAGTTCTGAAAGAGAGAGAGAGAGAATTGATCTGGAGTTCGATTTCTGGGGCTAGGAAGCTGAGAAATTTGAACTAAGTGATCATTCAGCAGTAGAGGGGCAGTGAGAATCCGGGAGGACTTTCCGGAGAATACTGACAGAGAGGCATTGCAATAGCCAGAAGAGCTGACGCTGGGCCAGACTGGGCCCACGTAGAGCTAGAAGGGCCAACGTAGAGCAAAAAAGTTTCTTGTCACGCAGAATCCAGAATTGATGGAATAGTTAGGATAGCTGACACAGGGGGTAGAAGAGGTGATGCAGCGCTGACGCAGAGCCTGATAGGTTGATGCAGGGCTAGTGCAGAAATCGTCAGGGTTAGCCTATCTTGTGTTGGATCGGTTGAAATTTTGCCGGGTGAAGTGAGGTAAATCTCACTAAGATTTTCCATTAGTATTTTCTTTGTAAAGGATTGCTAGATGAGCATCCTAGATTTGTATTCAGATATTTCTCCTACATATAATAAACCCTCAAAATTGTTGCATCGATTTTCCTGCATTGGGTTTTTCCTAGGACTATTGTGTCCAAAAATAAGTGTGTCCTATGTTTCTTGTTCTTTGCTTTGTTTTCTGTTTCATGAGATCAAATATTTAATTAGTGTAGGTTGCAGAAGTAAGTTGCTTCTTTATTCAGAAGAATAACTTGATGAATGTAATTTAAAAATCAAATAGGTGAAGTAGATTCAACTTTGCACAGTAGGGGTTCCTTCAGAGCGTAGGAATTTTCACATGCTATCAGAGCATTGATTTTGGAATAGGAAGAGAAGATCAAGTGTTGAGTAGTGAGGCTGAAAGATGCACTTGGTAGTAGTTCGAATCCCCTTGAAGGGATTTCGCAGTCCTTACCGAGAAGCAGATCCGAGGAAATCTCTCTTTGAGTGAGACGACAGAGAGGTACGATTTCCAGTTCGTGAATTTGTAGAGGCAGAGGGAGTGGCGCAAAACCTTAGCGTAGTGCTTGAAGGGTGCAGTAGGGCCAAAAATCCGCTAGAAAAGAACGAAGACACGTAGAAGGGGAATTTTCTCTTCAAAGAACTTTTTGCCAGAAAGTTCAATTTCTCACTTGCTGAGCTACTGAGTGTGAAAAGTTCTGAATCTAACACATTAGAAACCCCTACTGCAATATTTGGTTTACTATCTCCTACTTGTTCTTTACATCAACAAGTTATTTAATAACATAAACATCGAAGTAAACACAATTGTAGCCTTCACAAATATACGAAACAACAACTGAAAAAAACTGAGAAAACACAAGGGACACTGTTATTTTTGGACATTCGCCCTTGGAAAAACCCAATGCAGGAAAACTTGTGCAACATATATGAGGGTTTTATTATTAAGCAGATTTCTAAATACAACTAGGGTGCCAGAAATGGCTCAACCTATGTTGCCAGGAAATGTGGGTTCGGGGACGGGTACGGGGATGGGGACGGGGACGGGGACGTCATTTTTTGAAACAGGGTGCGTGGGTTCGTCGGGGGTATTATAATATATATATATATATATTATATATATATATATATATATATATATAGATAAAACAGGGTGCATGGGTTTCGTCGGGGGTATATTATAATATATATATAATATATATATATTATTATTTTATAAATTATAATATATATGAATTTGTATATTTTTCAACTTTAAACAAGAAAACTAAAATATTTATGATTTAACCGTATTGATTTCAGAGGTTAAAGGCTGATCAAATATTCTCTTTCAAGAGATAAGAGAGCCCAATTTATGTATCCTTATTCACTGCCCAGATTTCAAGATTTTTGCCAAATCCTGTAGTAGCTTGCCTACTCAAGAATTCAAGTTAATTGCAGAAGCTCTAACAATCAGCAAGTTTAAGTTCTTATTAGATGGAGCATGTTCGAGGTCTGTCCTTCGCAATGGCATTGTAAAATTTGGGAAATTTGGTTTTAAACAATATCGGATTTTGCCTTGTTAAACAATGATTTTTCAGAGAACAAGCTATGTTTATTGCTGATCCATCTCCGCTGTAAAAGACTGATTTTAATGGCTGAAGATCTATTATTTAAAGGCTGATATTCCATTTATATACTGCTGTAATGCTACCAGGTTCCACCGTTTTGACCTTTACTACATCTATTGGTGTCTAGTTAATTGCATGGTTGTTTATGCTCAGAAATTTTCATCATTTTAAGTTGTAACAGCAGTGAAAGTCTAGTTCTAAGTTTATAAATAAGTTGTCTAGTTATTTGAAGCATTTTCCCATTGCTGCAATGACCCCTGTCCATGTCACTTGAAAGAAAATATAAAACCAACATCTACAACAATTGTTCTTCAACTATTTCATAAAATACCTCAATTAAGACTCATTGAAACTCAATTAAAAACTCATAAATTTTAAGAGAAAATTGAGTATATTTGAGTTGGGAATATTACATCTACATCGACACTTTGCAATCCTTTCCGATGTATCAAAAGAACCCGGTTTATGATTTCGAAGTCTCAGGTTCTTTCAAGAAGAACCGGGTTCTTCTCAGAGGTATCCGTTCTAGCACTCAGAACGTGGGGACGGGAAGCCGGGATGGGTTCGAGAACCCACCCTTGGGTTCGGGAGCTCGTGCAACTTTAGAAAATATCCTTGGCAGTAGTACCTCTCTCCGGAGATAGATATTCCGGCAAATCAACAACCGGCTTATCAACCCATAGTGACTCTGATTGTTCCTTGTGTTGGACACTGAAAGCTGCTCAATGCACTCCTCTGGAACTGCATCACCCTCTCCTTACTGATCTGCTCTTAGTCTGCCCCATAGGACCTCCTTAGCACAACCTCTTTAGCATAGCGTTGGCCTCTATAGCCCTCTGCGTTCTCTGCGTCAGCCTCTGTGGCTTTCTGCATCAGCCTCTATGGCTTTCTACGTCTGCCTCTATGGCTTCTGCATCCTCTACACTAGCCTCCTTAGCCTCTGTGTCAGCGCTTCTAGGCTCTGCGCTGCCTCTTTCGACACTTTGCTGCCTCTCTGATATGTGTTCTTCAGCCTTGGATTGAAATCCATTGCTGAACTGCCTCTCATTGCAATTGATCTCTAACTCGATTTCCTCAACAAACCCGGCCCCAAAAAATCGAATTCTTGATCTCTCTTCGTGTGTCTCCAACTGAGCCTCAAGCCTCCTCTTATACTTCTCTTATTGACGATTCAACGGCCGAGATTAAGTCCCTAATCAACGACTAAGACTAGATTTGGCTTGATCCTCGTTATTTATAACTTTCTCACCAATATTATATTAATACACATTAATATTTTAATTTTCCTAAGTTTAGACTTAGGGTCTCATTAAAAATATTAATTATTTTAATATCTCTTCATCTGGGTGGAATTTCTCCAAACGATTTCTGGGTCTTGGAGATCTCATGTGCCTTAGCCTCCATCAATTTTCATGGCTAGAGCAATGTGATCTAGTAATGCCTCACCATAGAAGCATCACACTGATCTTCTGCATCAGTACCTGTGTTGATGCTTGGCTTGCTGCCTCACATCCCTTGCGTTGCTGCTTTATTGCTGCCCATGACACTGCCACTGCCACTGCCACATTTGTACTGCAACTCCCTTTCAACATGCTGCATCATGCTGCCCATAACATTGCCACTGCTAACTGGTGCACTAGAACTTAGTTACCGAGAAGTAAGTAACTGACTTCCCCCAAATACTGACATCTCGGTCAACTTGGAAGCCTCGTGATACCGAAGCTACCTCTGCTGCTATCCTGTGCTCCCTCTACTGCCACTGCGCTATTGTAAACACTTTTGTGCCTCTCGTACTGCTGCAGGCTCCAATACGCTGCTACAGACTTTTGCACTCTAGCACTGCCTTGCCGCTCCACCACACTTTTCTCCACCCAACACCTGTCATCATGCTACTGTCGTTAATGGCTCCCGTAGCCGGATGTGATCCAAGAGTTTGGGCACCTCAAGAATGCTTCCCCTTACATGCAGTCCTCTTGACTACAACTCGATGTCTCCCCATCTCTTCTCTAGAGGTGCATGAGCACTCATGGCACAATTGTCGTCAGTCTCGACATCCTTCTCCGCCTTTGCTGGAGCTGCCTTTAAGTCAGAAGCTTCTCCCTTGCCTTTCTTCCTGGGGCACTGAGATGCATAATGTCCTAGCACCCCATAGTTGAAGCACTTCACCTTGGAGATGTCCTTCTTCTTCCTCTTTTGAACCCCTGTTGTCCCATAGATGCTAGAGCCACATCATCCTCCTCCCCTTTCTTGACACGAACTCCCTTACCGCTACTCTCTGCCCTGGTCAACCTCCTGATCTCTTCTTGTCGAAGAGCTGCCCACATCTCCTCCCAACTGGGGAGAGTCGCTCTGCCCAAAATGCTTTGGACAAACGTCTCTTAGTCCTCGAAGACTACCTTCAGAGTAGTGTTGACCATAAACTCTGGATCTGGTGTAGACCCCACAGAAGTAAGTTGGTCGCGAATTCTTTACAACCTGAGAAGGAAGTGATCTATCTCCTCTCCTTTTTGCATCTGATATGACCTCAGCTGATTTTCCAATTACATCTTCTGCTCCATTGAAGAGCCCTGGTATAAGGTAGTCAGGGTCTCCCACATCTCCCTTGTTGTTGACTTCTTAGCAATATGTGGTATTACATGATCCTTGACCCCATCTAGAATCATGCATTTTGCCTCTGCCATGGCCTCCTCATACTTCTCATTTGCATCAGGGTCAACCTGGACAACTACGGTTTTCAAGGCATAGTCCTTGATGCGATCTTTATCCAGGATTGCCAGGATCCTGGCCTTCCAGATGACAAAATTGGAAGCTCCGTCCAATCTTTCCTTGATCCCTCAATCTGTTTACTGCCATCTCTGCTCCTCTTCTAGACTCCTTCTGAGTCTCGACTTTCCTCCTCGAAATCAACTGTCGAATCACTCCTCTCCAATCCTCCTTTGCCGCTGCAACTCAGATCTAGATTTCTTGGCTAGAAATCTGTCGAGTAGTGCTTCCCTCTACCTTGGTTCCGTCTCCTTAGACACTGTTCTGCATAGACAGAATCAATGTCCCACCAGCTCCTCAAATCACAATCTACATAGCTCCCTTAGCCTCGACAATTGAAGAATCTGAGCCCTTCAGGCTTTGTGCAATCACGGCTTGGGCTGAATCTGCTCCTCCCGGCCAACTGCGTAAATCCTTCCTGGTTGAGAAGGATGACATGGCTCTACGTGAGCCTGTTCTGCCCTCTCTGCCTTTGCGTTGGCTCTTCTCCTAGCTTTGAATGATGAAGCAGGCTCTGTGTGAGCCTCTATGTCACCTTCTTTGCATTGCGTCACTCCTCCTCTTGCCTCTTTAGCTCTGGAACAACGCTGTCTCTTGGGACAACTGCTTCTTTGCTGCAAATTCTCAAATTTCTTCGGTTTGTGTTCTCAGTCCTCTTTGATCTGCAATTGCTCTGATACCATGTGAAAATTTTTAAATCTAACACATCAGAAACCCCTACTGCAATATCTGGTTTACTATCTTCTACTTGTTCTTTACATTAACAAATTATTTAATAACATAAACATCGAAGTAAACACAATTGAATCCTTCACAAATATACAGATCAACAACTGAAATAAACTGAAACAACACAAGGGACATCGTTATTTTTGGACAATCGTCCCCGGGAAAACCTAATTCGGAAAAATCGGTGCAACATATATGATGGTTTTATTATTAAGCAGATTTATGAATACAACTAGGGTGCCAGAAATGGCTCAAACTTTAGAGAATATCCTTGGCAGTAGTACCTCTCTCCGGAGAGATATTCTGGCAAATTAGCAACCGGATGATCAACCCCACAATGACTATGCCTGTTCCTTGTGCTGGACAGTGAAAGTTGCTCCACGCACTCCTCTGGAACTGCATCACCCTCTCCTGGCTGATTTGCTCTCAGTCTGCCCCACAGACCCTCCTCAATGCAGCCTCTTCAGTCCAGGGTCATCCTCTACAACCCTCTGTGCTGTCTGCGTCAGCCTTTGCGGCTTTTTGTGTCAGCCTCTACATCCTCTGCATCTATCTTTGCTGCTTTTGCATCCTCTGTGATGACATCCTTAGCCTTTGCGTCAGCCCTTTTGGGCTCTACGCTACCTCTTCTAACACTTTGCTGCCTCTCTGATATGTATTCTGCAGCCTTGGATTGAAATCCCTTGTTGAACTGCCCCTCACTGCAACTGATCTCTAACTCAATTTCCTCAGCAAACCCAACCCCAAAAAGTTGAATTCTTGATCTCTCTTGGTGTGTCTCCAACTGACCCTCAAGCCTCTTCTTATACTTTTCCTGTTGACGATTCAATGATCAAGATTAAATCTCTAATCAACGGCTAAGATTAGGTCTAGCTTGATCCTCATTATTCAAGACTTTCTCACCCATATTATATTAATACACATTAATATTGTAATTCTCCTAACTTTAGACTTAGGGTCTCATTAAAAATATTAATTATTTTAAGATCTCTTCATTTGGGTGGAATTTCTCCAAACAATTTATGGGTCTTGGAGATTTCATGTGCCTTAGTCTCTCCACTAATTTTCGTGGCTAGAGCACATCCGATGCTACCAAAAATCAACCCTAAGCAATGACTAGAGGAGTTAGTTCAACAGTTGGGTGAGATGGCATTGCATGGGCTTAGCGATCAGTACAGGTTGGAAGGTGCTTCCCACTATGTCATATGGAAGACCAGAATATTAGCTATTTTGGAGGAATATGATCTTGAGGCCTACGCCAATAGTGTTGTAGTTGTTCCTGTCGACAACGATCAAAAGAAGAAGTACAAGGTCGAGCAGCGGAAGGCAAAGAGGCTCATTTTCAATGGAGTTCAAGATCATGTGGTCTCACACTTGTAGGGC
Source organism: Pinus taeda (assembly GCA_000404065.3). NCBI lineage: Eukaryota > Viridiplantae > Streptophyta > Pinopsida > Pinales > Pinaceae > Pinus > Pinus taeda. Next base: position 78,396 of record APFE031039705.1, read on the forward strand.
AAGGATACAACCCGGGAGATGTGGGAAGCCTTGTCTTCTCTGTATGAAGGCTCTTCCGAACAACGGAAGATGTATTTGGAACAAAAGTTGCAGCAGACCTTGATGCAGAAAGGAGAAGGGGTGAACCTCTATCTTCAACGTCTTTAGGACACTAGAGATTAGCTTGCTGTAGTGGGGTCCACTCCTCAACCAATCCCGATGGTGAGGATAGCCCTGAATGGAGTCTTGGATGAATGGCAAGTTTCATCCAAAGCATATTGGGCAGGGAAGAACTACCTTCGCGGGAGGAGATGTGGGCGACTCTTCAACAGGAGTGAAGGAGGGATCTAGTGAAGGTCAACCTCAATGGTAGCAGTGGGAGTGGCACAAAGACGAAGGAGGAGGAGGAGAACGCAGCTCTAGCATCGAAGGGATAACAGAAGCCGAAGCGAAAGGACATTTCAAAGGTGAAATGTTTCAGTTGTGGCGAGATGGGCCACTATGCATCCCAGTGTCCTGAAGAAAAAGGATAAGGATGAGAAACATGATCCTAAGGTTGCTTCAACAAAGATTGACGAGGATGAGTTTGCCATGAGTGCCCACGCATCTCCAGGCGGGAGATGGGGCGATATTGAGCTGTAGTCGGTAGGACTACATGTGGGCAGGATCATTGAGGAGTCCACCTCTTGGATCAATTCCTTGCTACAGGAGCCCAAGATTCAACAGTTTCGAGATGGATTTAGTGTCAGATGATGCAGTGGATTGTTTGGAGGATAGATGCAGTAGATGGGGACCAAGACACTGATCAACGCATATAAAGGTTTGCAGTAGTGCAGTTGGCACAATTTAGGAGTCAGTAGCAGCGTAGAAGATTTAGAGGGTCAGAGACTAGTAGCAGTCAGATTCCAACATTCATAGTATTATGCTAAACACAGTTAAGTTCAACTAATTTTGGATGTTTTTCAGTTGCTTCTCTTAGCAACTGAGTTGCAGTACGGATGCAGTGGCAGTGCTAGCACCATATCAAATGCAGCGTTTGAGAGGGAGCTGTAGAATAGATGCAGCAGTGGCAATGGCAATGTCATGGTTAATAGTACAGTAGCAGCAACAACACAGTGTTGGTGGCAGCAACAGTGCAGAAAGGAGGTGCTTCAGAAACAGAGCAACATGCAGGTGGACATTGTTCCTTGAGCACTTTCCTCGCTAAGAGGGAGTGTTAGTTTTTGGTAGCATCGAAAGTGCTCTAGCCTTGAAAATTGGTGGAGAGGCTAAGGCACATGAGTTCTAAAGAACCCAGAAACCGTTTGGTGAAATTCCACTCGGATTGTATTTTATTAAAATAATTATTATTTTTAATGGGGTTCCTAAGTCTAAACTTAGGGAAATCAAAATATTAAAGGGTATTAATCAAAATATGGGTGAGAATGATCTAGAAGGCAGATCAAGTCATGTCTTAATCTTAGCTGTTGATTAGAGACTTAATCTCGGTTGTTGAACACTCAAATAGGAAAAGTATAAAATGGAGGCTTGGGGTTCATTTGAAAATAGAGAGAGAGAGAGAGAGAGAGAGAGAGAGAGAGAGAGAATTGATCTGGAGTTCGATTTCTGGGGCTAGGAAGATGAGAAATTTGAACTAAGTGATCATTCAGCAGTAGAGGGGTAGTGAGAATCTGGGAGAAGGACTTTCCAGAGAATATTGACAGAGAGGCAGAGAGAGCTTGCAGAGAGGCATCGAAGTAGTTGGAAGAGCTTATGCTGGGCTAGTCTGGGCCTATGCAGTCTTGATGCAAAGCCAGAAGGACCAACACAGAGTAGAAACGCTGCATGTCACGCAGAATCAAGAACTATCGGGAACAACCGGAACTGCTGGAACAGTCGGGATAGCTGACGCAGAGGGCAGAAGAGGTGACGCAGAGCTTGAAAGGGTGATGCAGGGCCAACGCAGAAATAGCCGGGGTTGGCCAGTCCCGTGCCGGATCAATTGGGATTTTGCCGGGTGAAGTGAGGTAAAACTCACTCAGATTTTCCACCAATATTTTCTCTGTAAAGGATTGCTAGATGAGCATCCTAGATTTGTATTTAGATATTTCTCCTGCATAATAATAAACCCTCAAAACTGCTGCATCGGTTTTCCCGCATTGGGTTTTTCGGAGGACTGTTGTGGCCAAAAATAAGTGTCCTATGTATTTTGTTCTTTGCTCTGTTTTTTGTTTCATGAGATCAAATATTTAATTAGTGTAGGCTGCAGAAATAATTTTCTTCAGTATTCAGAAGAATAACTTGATGAATGTAATTTAAAAATCAAGTAGGTGAAGTAGATTTAGATTCGCTGCAGTAGGGGTTCCTTCAGAGTGTAGGAATTTTCACAACGCTGTCACAACTTTGGGTACTGGCCAATCTCGAATAGCTCATATTTTCTCCTCATGTACCTTCACTCTATAGCATAAAAACTTATGCTGAAGCACGAATGCTGATAGCTTGTAGGTTTAATTGTTAAAAGTACACAGGTATTTGTAATAATTATTTATTATTATATAAAATGTATAAGATGATTTGAATGTACATTGAGGACCCTGCTTTTATACCTTAGCAGGTGACCTTTCATGAAAGGGCATGTCTTTTAGACATTCCTTTTCACTTAATCTAATGACTAATTAACCTAAATAATATTTTAATTATGTAATATTTATATTTATTTTATTTAGCTAATTGTTATGAATTATATTCATAACATAGCTTCTCCCTTCGGAAGCTTTGTCCTCAAAGCTTTAATACTGGGTTTTTCTTTACTTAGCGTATGTCGATGTATACAACTTGGTCATTTGATTCGTCAGGTAGCTTATCAATACTATTTCCTTGGAAATTTTTATTTATTTATTTATATTATATTATTATTTTTTTTGTAACTCTATTCCCTTTTTGTTTCCTCCTTTTTTTTAAATAACTCTAATAGTTTTTTTTTTGTAAACTATATATTTACAATTATATAATTATATAATGAAAGTTTATATAGTTTAATGTATTTATAATAATGTTGTTGTTTTGTTTTTTTTTCGCTGCAAAATTTAGTTCAATTATTTTATTATTTGAGAAATTTATGGGATTGGTGATTTCATATCTCTTCTGGAAATGAGAAGCTTAGTGGTCGGTCCTGCGAAAGTGACGGCTACTTGTTAATTTTGACTTATATATTGAACGCTCTCTAAATAAACCTTCGGATTGGCACTGTCCTTATGTTTCACAGTTGTTTTGATAATTACTTTGTGTACGACTGATGTCTGAATATATATATATATATATATATATATATATATATATATATATATTATATATAATATGGGGTTGGAAAAATTTGGTGGTTACGGCTATGAAAACACAGTTCTGCAACCAGATATATACTTGGGGACGACAAAATTTGCCATCGTTACCACTCTAAGAACACAGTTGTGCAACAAGAATAGGTTATCTGTACGTCTCTGTTAGCAGGGTGTCAGCGAGAGGCTGGGCTCCACTCCTGGCACGCTCATAGGAATATATACATACAAAAAGGATGAGACTTGAATGGATATGACGGAAAGATGCGTTGGTTGACCAAACGGTGTTGACGCATAAACTCACAGTTTAATCGAAAGACAGCGTAACAGGAGCAGAGAAAGTGGGCGATAAGCAAAGGACCAGACCAAGGACAAGCGATGTCGTAACCTGGACTATAGCCACTACCTAAAGCTCTTAAAGCTGGAAATCTTTGTGAAATTCGATCAGATGAATACATCTATGTTGTTTGCCTATCCTGTTCTTGCTGTTGGAAATCCAAAAGAGTAGATAGAGACTGCTTTCCCTGGGCATTTGGCTCCTCTTGTTGTACACAGCCATTTCGTAGTGCAACTAAACAATCCATTACTTTATGGTATGTGTTTCCTTTGTAAGCGGAATCCAATAAATCAGTGATAAGCTTTTTTATTTCTCTAATAGCCTTAGGAACCCATTCATTAGTATCTCGGCGAGCCAGCATAGCTTCAAAATCTTGAACTGGTGTCAAGATTCCAATTTGTTTTGTTTCCTTGGCTACAAGACTGTTAAAGGAGATACCATTCTTCATATCATCTCCTGCTTCATTTCCGGCTGCTTCTTGAGACAATGATGGTTTGTCCCTCCAAAATTTCTTGGAAGCCTTATCTTTCTTTGGATTTATTTTCAGTTATAATTGGCTACAAAAACTATCAAGTTCATTTTTAACAATCAGCTGTGGGTCAGGCTCAATTATGCTCTTGACAACATCCATCAACTGGAGGCACATCAACATCAGATCTTCTTGATTTTGTATCAAGAAAACTGTAGAACCGCTCTAAAATAGGATTCAATGTAAATTCCGGTAGTAGTGCCTCCGCTCGTTTAGGTGGTGCCAAATCAAGCATCTGCACAAAACTTTCTGCTTCTTGTTGAACAATATTAGGTTGCTGTGACGCAGGAAGACTATCGAATGAGGCAAATGGAAATTCCCGAATGTCCTCAACAAATGGAATTACATTGAAATAAAGTGAATCTGCAAAATTGCTTGTATCAGATATGTTGGGTGTCAAAACACCAAGCACAACATTTGTTTGTCCTTGTCTCCACACACAACGCAAAATGCCAACTTTCTTTGTTTCTTCCATTGCCCTAGACATTGCAGAAACTGCAAGAATAGCCTTGGTATTCCTCAGTTCTACGATAAAAATATTTGTATCTTTCATATAGTGGTGCCTTGGAACGTTTGATGCATCTGTAAATCCCAAAAGCTTTACATCATATAATAGAGTGTTAAGAGAAGAGCGTGTCAGTACGTACTTATCACAAGCTGCGATCAGTATCAGACTCCCACGCCCCACCACATCTAGGTCTAAAAGAGTGTCTATTTGTTTGAAATTATCAACATCATCCAAAACGAGGAGAATGCGATAATGCTGTGAAATATGTTTCCTAGCGTCGATGTTGTCAATGTCCTGCAAATCCTGATTAAGCCGAGAAGATCAACACTTGTAATCAGAGTAGATGAATTATCACTTATTTCTTTTGGGTCGTCATTCTGATCAAAATCTTCTCTTCTATACTTTCAACATCAACTTTAAGTTTATTTGGATCATCATCTTGATTTGCATTAGCTTCATCTGAATCATAATCTAGATCTTTTTCCCTTCGAGCTTCTTTAACTTCTGCAATTGACTTTTCTAAACATTGAATTGCTTCTTGAATACTAAACTGTTCAACGTAATTAGGACGTGATCGTAACGACACATTGTGCGGTAAACTATGTTCAAAGGCCCGCATGATTATATCATGTGCCATGGTTCTAATACCATTGTAGCATAAAAACTTCTGTTGAAGCACGAATGCTGAGAGCTTGTAAGTTGTAGGTTTAATTGTTAAAAATACACACAAGTATTTGTAATAATTATTTATTATTATATAAAATGTATAAGATGATATAAGATGATTTGAATGTACAATGAGGACCCTGCTTTTATACCTCAGCAGGTGACCTTTCGTGAAAGGGCATGTCGTTTAGACATGCCTTTTCACTTAATCTAATGACTAATTAACCTAAATAATATTTTAATTATGTAATATTTATATTTATTTTATTTAGCTAATTGTTATGAATTATATTCATAACACACTCCATCTGCGCCAATAATGTACCCAAGTAGAGCATCTCAATCAGGCCAAACTCACACTTGGATGACTTGGCATAACACTGTTTTTCCTCCAAAATATGCAGAACCTCCTCGGTGTTGGAGATGATCCTCCCAAGACCTACTATATATTAGTATGTCATCAAGAAACACCAATACATATTACAAACCTCCTCAACTGCGTCTGGAACACATGGTTCATACATGACTGGAAGGTGGCCGAGGCATTGGCCAACCCAAGGGGCATGACCAAAAACTCGAAGTGTCCATCGGAAGGTTGTCTTGGGGATGTCCTGATCCCTCACCCTGATCTGATGCTATCCCGAACGCAGATCTATCTTAGAGAAGTACTTGGCTCCTCTAAGCTCATCCATCAACTCATCGATTCGGGGTATGGGTTACTGGTTCTTCATTGTCTTCCTATTGAGCTCCTGATAGTCGATGCACATCTGCAAGGTTCCATCCTTCTTCTTCACCAGCACTACTGAAGAAGCAAAGGGACTGGAACTCGGCCTGATGTGGCCCAATGCCAACAACTCTGTGATGGCCTGCTCAATCTTGTCCTTTTAGGCCTTGGGGTGCCTATAATGGTTGGTAATCACTGCTTACACACCAGGCTCCAACTCGATGGTGTGCTCGAATCCTCTATCTAGGGGTTGCCCTAGTGGAATGTCCCCAAATACCACTGAGTATTTGTCTAACAATGGCTTTATATCCAGGGGTGGTGACTGGGCTTGTCCCCCTGCCTTTGAAACCCTCAACTCCATTGCCCAAGCTATGTCTCCATGTCGCAGATCTGCCTCCATTCTATGCGTTGAGACTGTTTGTGGTGGGTACGAATGCATGCCTCTAAGGACCACCAGCTTGCCATTTGGCCCGGTGAACTCCATCTCCAACTTCTTCCAGTCAATGGTAACTCGTCCAAGGGAGTACAACCACTGGACACCCATCACCACATTGGTGTTTTGCACATCTACCACAAAGAAATGGTTTGTCATGGAGTAGTTCACCATGGTCACATTCAAGGTGGGAACATATCGAGTGCACTGCATAGTTCGGTCACTCGGCACCAGGACTGAAAAGACCTCAGACACTGTCGTGGTGATGCCCTCCCCCGAACCAACTGGGCATCTATGAAGTTGTGGGTAGCCTCACTGTCAACTAAGATTGAGACTCGTTGCCCCTGTATTGTACCTCATGTTAGAAATTCGGGGACCAACATAAAGAAGCAAGGACTCCCCTGGATGGAGCAAAGGATGCCCCTCCCTGTGGAGGTGGTGGTGGTGGTCCCCTCTTTGTCGGACTCTCGCCATCTCCCACACCACACTCCAGCTCCACCTCGTCCTCCTGATCGCTATCTAAGAAGACCTCGATGTAGTGGGCTTTGCCAGTTGTGCACTGATGGCTTGGTGCTCAGGGTTCCCGACAAGTAAAACACAGTTTCCTCCTCTTGAGGTCTCTCCAAGTCTATCATTCAGCTGCCCACGGCCCTGGGCTGCTCTCTGTGGTGGTGGCCTAGTATCACTCCCCTTCTAGGGGTAGGGAGTGTATGCAGGAAAGGGTGCTCGTGTCTTGGGGATGCCCCCTGCAAATATCTGGCACATGTCATTGCTTCCTGCAACATGGAGGGTCTGCGTGACTTCACCAGTCTACGCAGGGGTTTGAACAAACCCTCTATGAAGGTGTACACCCTCCGAGCATCTGATAGGTCCATCACCATCACTGGGACTCTCAAGAACTTTGATATGTACTGCTCTGGGTTGCCTATTTGTTTGAGTTGGGTTAGCTCCTTGAAGTGAGCCTTCGGATCCCTCTTATCAAATTGCTCCACCATCCTCTTGGTGAAATCCTCATATGAAGTCACATTGGCATGCCCCAAGGTAGTCAAGCCATGAAACCACCAGCTGTGGGCTTCCCCTTCCAAGTGCAGCATGACCATCTTGATGGGGCTTCCAACTCCGTCATCCAGTTGAGCTAGAAATAAGTGTCCATCTTCTCTACCCATGCTCGAGCTGTGCACTTGGTAGTGCCATCGTATGTGGGGAAGTATATCCTCCCAATAGTATGCTGCAACTCATAGCTCTGCATGCCCTTTCCTCCATAGCTCTTGCGCTTCTCATTCTGCTTGAGCTTGTAGAAATATTTGGAAGAGAGCGCCTCCTTGAAGTCTGCTCCCATGGATTGCCACTCTCTGAAGTGCTCTCCCATCTGTGAAGGATCTTCGACCCCTGCTGGTTCATTCTGCACCAAAGGCACGAAAGAGGGCAGTGTAGCTCGAGTTGGTCCACTCGTTGATGGAGGTTGCGCAGTGGATGTAGGGTGGTCGAATTGTTGAGAGGCCCCCGAAGTATCTCCAAATAGAAACCCCCTAGTAGTGCTTCTCTCCCGGTTCTGCATTTTGATCTCGTCTATCATTTCTTTCTGCCCCTTCGCTAAATCATTTAGAGCCTTCAAGAGGTTGTCAAAGGCCATCTCCTCCCTTCTGTTGGGCTCTCCCATGTTCTCTGCTACCACTTCATTTCCCCTGTCCTCCGTGTCTGGAGTGATCTCCAGCTCTCTTTCCCTGCTTCGATACCTTTGCCTCCTGTATGTAATATTTTGTCGGTTCTCTTCACTCATAGGCGATACTCCCAATGGTTGAGCCAAGATTTGGGCTTTGATACCACTGTAATGTTCTTAACTAGGACATTCAGTGATATACAAAGCAAATAAACAAACCAACATCCAACAATATGACACAATCAACAAACAACCATAAAAGCACTGCAAATAAAGTTCATCTTAAGCCATTTTATTAGTTCTTTTTGGAGCAAGTACAATAGTGATGTAATGGTGCACTTGGGCTTGTCTCAAGGGTCAAGCGTGACAACACCCAGGTGATCAAATGATGGCCCTAGTGTTGCACAACCACTGCTCCAAAGATGATTTGCACTGCCCAGAAATTGCGCTGCTTGCTGGAAAGGATATGTTGGAAACTCCACTTCCCGTGCTAAGAAAATGCTACAACTTCAGCGCCCGACTCCTCAACAAAAACCCACCAAAACCCAGAAAGGGTTTGGCCTAGTTCAGACCCTCGAAAATCAACCACCAAGCAACATGTCCTCCTCACACTGGGAACTGCGATCTGACGGGAAATGGCTGAAAGGGCTCTCCAAATCACCCCCAAATGCTAAGATGTTGTCCCCGATGGCTTTCCTCTCTTCTCTTAGCTAACTCTGGTTCTATAGCTCTTTCCCCCAACTCCCACGTGAGCCCAGAAATAGCCCTCTACGCATTCCTCAATGGCTATAAGTCGAGCTGTCCAAATGCAGCAATCTCCTCGTCCAAAACTCCTCCCAAAGGCTGATCCTCTGCTGTGACTGCAACTCCCAAATTTTCCTGGCAAGTGCTGCCCGGATGAACCCCGAAATCACCTTTGCGTGTTCTCCTTCTGCTTGTTCCAGGAATACGTATTGCTGAATCAAAGGCTGAGTGATGTGGCTACAAATCTCCTCCGGTTCTCCTCCATGGAAGTGTGCAATGGTTTCCTAGGGTGGCACTCGAAGTCCCCCGAAGAAAGGTTGAGTCTCCCGGCTAGGAAACTCGATGCTAAACAACTTGGTAACTCGGCTAAGCAGCGCGAGCAACAAAATGAGTTTGATGTGCAAATGATGCCTTGAGTTGGGGAGCTCCTCCTCCTTGTATCTTCGCAGGCCTTCCTTTCCCCATGTGGGCCCCTCTCCAAGCCATTCAATTCCCCTCCAAAGCAATTCGAATTACCCAAGTGCCCAAATGCGTTTTCCCACGTGGGTGGCTCCCACCTTCCACTAGCAATCTAATTCAACCTCTCTTTCTCCTAAGTCCCTAACTAAAAAATGCATGGGTTCCTTTATTCATCAAAATTTATGCAAAATTATGGGGAGACCAAAATCTTTTACAAATATATTTGGGAAGGGACATGACATTTTCAAAGTTGTATCTGATATCTTGTAAATGTAGTCTTGATTTGATTTACTAACACTTGTCTTGTAGTTTCTCATTTCACTGTACTTGTGTATCTTGAAATCATTTCCATTATTGCAAGCATTGTCATTTACCTTTGAGCATATTTCATATTATTTCTTGCAAGATTATATTTTTTGGCACTGGTCTACTTAGTAACTTACACCATTTTTCCTTGCAGTATATATTGTTGAATCATTTTGATCTATTTACATGTTGATGATAATTATATGTTCATGATTTATATATACTTGCTAGTTTAATTCCTTGCTTCAAGTTACATTTCAAGTCTTTGAATGGTGAATGCTTTAATTGATTAATTAACAATCTCCTAGAACTTGTTGAGTCTAACAAGCCTTCTTTAGTATTTTCATTAGGGTCCACCCTGCTTGGCTCTAGCTAGGAGAGAGCCTAGACGAAGAGAATTGGGATTAGGTGACAACCCCAATTATGAGCTTTGCCACCAAGGCCACACCTAGTGGGGTTGAGGATTTTTCCCACATTAACTTAAGCGAGGTGGAAACAGGTGCTATCAAGACTGAGACCAACTTGGCTAGGAGGAGGCCAGGCTTGGCTTCTTGGAGCCAAAAATTCAAATAATAAAAATTCAAATTTTTTTCTTTTAAAAACCGACATGAAGAACATGTCAAATATTTTTCTGTTTTGACAATAGCATGAAGAACATGCTTTATAAATACATCAATGACTAAAATAATAATTATGAAGACTGACTATAGCTGCAAAATTCAACAATATGATAAGTAATATTGTAGCAGTATTCCCCCAAATGCAGCCATCGAATCTAGGTATTTTGCTGCCCTGCCACATAATTCTGCATATAACGTTCTACCCATTTGTTTACAAGTTTGTTTGGTCATTTGTCTGTGGGTGATAACTAGTGCTTGGGGTTAAATTTGTACATCAGTAAACTCACACACATCATATATCCAGAAACTTATATGAACATAATTTGTACGTGCCAATCTAAACAATTCTTGCCAGAAGGAACTGAGAAATTGGCTATTCCTGTCACTGAATATATATTTGGGTACTCCATGTAGTCTAAAGATCTCCCTGAAAATTAATTTTGTTACTTGGCTTGCCTTGTAGTATGACGGGATTGCCATAAAGTGTGCAAACTTGGTCAATTTGTGAACTACCACCAGAATGCAATCTTTGCATTGTATCCTCAGAATCCTTGTAATGAAATCCATGGAAATACTTTCCCATTTTTGTTCAGGGATGGGTAATGGCTGCAACAATCTTGTGGGATGAGTATGTTCCGCCTTATTCTGTTGGCAAGTAGTATACGCTATCACATGTCTCTGTACAACTTCTTTAAGGCCCTTTCAAGAGAACCTCTCTCTTACCTGTTGGTATGTTTTGAAGGATCCCTGATGACTAGCTAGAGGTGAATTGTAGATAACCTTCAAGATATTTCCTTTGAGAGTTGATAAAGGGACTAGGTAAATCCTGCCTTTGTAGAAAATTATATTGCCTACTACCCTGTACCTATCATCTTGGACCAATCTATCCATGAACTCCCACACAAATTTATTTTTGGAATACTTCACTAGCAAAAGTGCCTCCCAATCGATAGTGATCTCCATGAGAGAACATGCTGCTGGTCTCCTTGAGAGGGCATCCACTATCGCATTTTTCTTCCCTGTTACATATTCAATACCAAATCATAGGCATATATCTTACAAACCCATTTTTGTTGCCTCTTGTTCAGATCTTTCTACTCCAGGAAGTATGTAATGCTCCCTTCCGGAATATCTTAAAAGTTTAGTAAATTTCTGGGTTTACTTTTATGATTTCCATTGATATCTTTTGTCAAATAGTTTGTCCTCTCACTGCTGTAGGTTTAATGCTGATTTATTTAGCTCAGGGGTTATATGCTGGTAATCAAAATGCTCATCTTTCAACACATCAGATTTATCATATGCTCAGAAATGCTCATACAGTTGTATTCAATGCCAACACAAGAATAATAACATCATTTCTGGAAGCGAACAGATTTACAAATCAGAGTGCCAATGCATTTAAAGTTAAACAGTGAATACAAGAAGGATAGCACCTGGAACTTTCAGTCAATGCTGAACTGGAGGGTAGACTTCTTTATAGCGGAAAGTTTTAGGCAGAAATATGGAACAGCTTCATCTTCAATACATTCTTCCAATGATTAGTTCAGCAACTCTTGCTTTTTCAGAAGTTTATTGTTGGGATACCACTGGAACTTGCATTTACTGATAATTACCACTGAGAGAAACTCTTACAATTAATTCGGCCACCTTAGGGAGGCTGCTACGGGCAGATTGTTATTAATTTCCTCCAAAGACAAGTTTCTACAAGCATACTGTGGATTTGGCCTCCTTGGAAACTGCTACAGGCATTAGAACATTAATGCGATTCCTTCCATGGACTGCTACTGATCTGATACCAAATTCAGTCTCTTTGGAACCTTGTGTAATCTGCTTCAAGTATATAGTATATTCTTCAAACCTGAATGCACAAGTTGATTTCCCTTTTGGCACTGAAACAATACTATACGACCTTCTAAGTCTCACTGGAATCTCTGCCTTTTAAGCTCCTCTGCTACAACACCATGAACCAATAAGATGACAATTCTGAAGTGTTAACACAGGGAATGTAGCCTCTCATTTAGATGAGTAATTTCAACTTTTGTAATAACTCGTCCTCTGAGGAGAAACTAACTCAGTCTCAAGCCTGGGTGTTTGTTCACCAATTTTGACACAAAATTCACCTTCAGATCTTCTGAGGTTCGATCCCCTTGAAAATTGATAGCTTGGCCTCTATGTTAATGCCTGCAATACTGAATCAAACACTGATATCCCTCTGCAACAAGTCATGTGTTGGATCTTCAGAAAATTAGCTAAGGGAAACAACCAATTAAACACTAGCGGAAGATCGGAGGTAATCTTCCCCAAATTACTAACTAGGGTGGCACTCAAAGTCCACCGAAGACAGCTTTGAGTTTCGCTTGAAACACTTGAAACTTGCTTGAGTTTCTTCTCAATATCAAGGAGAAAATGATAGAATAGGATGTTTTGCCAATGAGTTCACCCTCCTTTTATAATTCTTCATTGAGCTTCCCTCTAGCTTCTAGATCCACCTTTTATCATATTATTTTATTAGTTGGGGCCACTTTCCACTAAACAACCTTTTGCCGCTTTTTTTTTTAAATAAAATAATATTATGCCGACTTTTCCTAATAAAATAATACTATGCCACCTTTACTAATAAAATATTCTTGTCCCCTTTTCCTAATAAAATAATATTTTCCTTAATATCATCAAAATTTGGCAAAACTACTTAGTGATTTTCATGTGCACAAAATTGGGGATATTACAGTCCTCCCTGCCAAAAAATGCTTGTCCTCAAGGAATTGGAACTGTATTCCCGGATCCCACACATACCTAGGAAACCTCTGTTGTAAATGATCCAAAATCTGCATATCTATGTCAGGATCCCAAATCTGCCTCTTGAATGCCTTCGTACAACTGAACCCCATCTGCTCAATAATTTCTTTTATTGATGAACCTACTCGGCCTGCTGGAGTAGTTATTCTATCAATGTGATATTCCCACTCAACATTTTGCTAAGTGAAATATCTATTTTGACCATTTTTGTTATAATGCACTGTTGCACTTAGGAAATTTGGGTTTAGAGGTCTCACACATATTTTTGGCTTAGAGCACACCCAAACATTAGAGCTGGAGGAAATATTGCAGCCTTAGTGGAGCGTGGGGGCCACCTCATGGGAATTACGACCCACATGAGGAATACGCTCTCATTGGAGCAGATTTGGTGTGGGGAATTCAAGTTGGGCCCACATGGGAATTTTGGAGCCTCCTTGACAAAGAGAGGAAGTGACACTCAATTCGTCATTCATTCATCATTTGCAAAACCGCCTTTTGACAATAGCTTGCTTGAGCTAAAGCCAAGTCTACAAGTGTTGTTTAGCACACGAGTGTCTTCGAGCGGAGATCTCAACCCTTTCTTCGGTGGACTTCGAGTGCTAGCCCAAGGAGGGATTTCTACCCTTGTCTGTTTGTACCAGTCGCAGGGAGCTTGATTTCAGTGAGAGGTTCAGCTACAACAGTGTAGGAATTGCACAGTTCATGGTGGAGGCACTCTGGGAGGTTGAGTGAAGCGTGGTTGACGCTGAAACTTGGGGAGAAGGTCGAGGAAGTATTTTGGTGAGGATTGCAACTATTTTGGAGGCCATTTTCTGTAGGATTTACAGGTGGGTCAAATTACCCAGCAGTTGAGTCATTGAGGGAAAATAGGGCTGAATTTCTAAGGTCAACCATTGGCCAAATCCTTCGTGGGTTATTTTGGGTATTTGGTGGAGAGATCGAGATTAATTCTCCAAATTTTTCTGAGCACCAGAGAGGGCCCTAGCAGCAGTTATATTAAGCCAACAACGTGTTTCTAAGCATCTTCAGCGCAGAACTAGAGCAGCACAACAACATATTGGAGAAGGGTGATGTAATGTTCCAAACTAGGAAAAATAGTGCTATGCAAAATAAACAATAAAAACAACACCATAAAATTGAAACATTCAGTGCGCACCCGTAAAAAGTCCAAGAATAACCAACAGTTGAGCCATTTTATTATAATATGGGAGAAAAGTACAATAATGTGGAAGAAATGCACTTGGGCTTGCTTCAATGGCAAGCGTGATCAAGCCCAGGTGGTAATATGTCAAGCCCAGATGGCACAAATAACTGCTGCAATGATGCCCTGTGCTGCCCTTGTGAAACTGTGTTATCTGCTGCAAAGATGTTGCTGGAAACCCCACTTTCGATGCTTAGAAGATTACAGGAAATTAACCCCAACCTCTCCACCAAATACCCAAAATAGCCCACGAAGGAATTGGCCAACTGTTGACCTCGAAATTTTGGCCCAAATTCCCCATAGCTCCTCTAGCTGCTGGTTGAGTTGGGACCCTTGTTTGACCCCTTGGATCGGCCCAGAAAATTCTATGAAATTAGGAGTGTGATCCTTGCCCAAAATCCAGAAAAGCCCAAAAAGGGTTTCCCTTGGTTCCAACCATAAAAAATTGACCCTTCACAGCTTGGCCCTCCTCCAATTTCGAATTCTGTTGCTGTGACTGATCCTGTCAATCTCTACTCTCCCAACTCCAACAATCCTCCTCAAATGGTCCTCTAAATGATCTCCTACTTCTCCTACTTCTCCCGGCCAGCTCCAACTCTACAATTCCTTCCTCCAACTCCCACGTGAGCCAAGTGATGGCTCTCTGCGCAGGCCCAAGTGACTGTAAATCGAATTGCTCCAATGTAGCAACCTCTTGCTCCAAAACTCTCCCGAAAGGTTGATCCTCCACTGCAGCTCCAATGCCCGAACCCCCCTAGCAGTGGCTGCCTAGATGAACCCACAAGCAACACCTGTGTGTTCCCCTTATGCGTCCCTCTAGAAACACGCATTGGCTGAGACAAATGTTGAATGACGTGACTGTGAAACTCCACCGGCTCTCCTCCAAGGTAGTACAAATTTCCTTCCTAGGGTGCCACTCGAAGTCCACCAAAGCAAGGGTTGAGATCTCCGCAATGTTGCAGTAATCATTATTGGGATATTATCGGCGAGGGGAAAAAACCGTAAAAAATTGTAAAAATCGTGAAAAAATTGGTAAAAATCGGGAAAAAATCGTAAAATACAAAAATATTAATTTTTTCTTCAATTTTTTTAATATCTATAGCATCCACAACATAAAATAAATATATTGACACATACATATGATAAAAGAACTAATATATAAGATGTGTAATATCATTTTTAGTGCTACATCACACATAACAGTGAATCATGTCCTGAATAGTAAGTCCTGACTCCTAAGTCCCAACTCAGCCTCAAAATATTAACAAAAAATATAATAATGTATCTCATATCATGAGTCATAATGTCATATACAATGAAATGAACCAAATAACTAGAGTCTAATAATACTGATTTCCTCTGCCCCTCTAGATGTAGATGCTGGTGGAGTTGGCAGTGGACTCTATTGTGTTCTAGCAGCTGAATAACTAGGAGCTACAGGAGGTAGACCACGTCCTCTACTGGTGACAGGGGTAGCTTGGGTCACCTCCTCCTCATCAAAAAATTGGGAACAAAAAAAATAAAAATAAATAAATAAATAAACATTTCTTTTCTAAGATTTTTCCCAAAAAATTGCAATTTTTTCAAGTTATCGTGATTTTTTGTGAAAAAATTAGCGTAGAAATTGGGCGATAATATTGCCAAACTTAAAAAATCACGATTTTCCGATGATAATATCGCGATTTTCGCAACACTGGTTCTCCGCTCGGAGACACTTGTGTGCTAAACAACACGGTAACCCGGCTAAGCAGCTCGAACAACTCAGGTTGAGTTCAATATGTCAAAAAGAGATCCCAAAAGAGGTTGAGCCTCCTTTGTTTATGATTTGTGGGCCTCTTTTCCCATGTGGCCCCCCTCCAACTAGCAATTTGACTTTTCCCTCTTTAGTCATTCGAACTTCCCTCTAAGGTGGTGCATATTTCCTCATGTGGGTGGCCCCCACGCTATGCCAACAAAACATTTCGACCCCTTTTTCCTTCCTAAGTCTTTTCCAAAAATCCCATGGGTCCCATGGCCTCCAAAATTGTCAAAATTGTAGAATAAATAAACCTGTAACAATTTAATTTCGGGAGGGACATTACAGGTGACTTATCTTCCATTTGGGGCTTTGCTAGCTTGCCTTGAGCAAGCCCAGGTGCACTCTTTTCAGCAGCATATTGTATACCCTTATTTATCAATAAAATGGCTCAGCGACATAGCTTTTGGTGCAATTACTTGGTCTAATTGTGTGCTTACTATTTTATGGCTTTTTGTCTATGTTTTCTTTGCATATTTACTGTAAATTTTCCCTAGGAATATTACAATCAACCATCATGGAAGTATCTACAAATGGGAGGCTAGCTAGTTTCAAATGGCCCTTCTATTCAACCATTAGCATGTTAGGTGAAACACCCCTGCAACCTATTCCATCCTTGTGCAACAACTCTGCCACTAAAGCAGGCATAAACTGAGTGGAGTCTTCTTTTAAAGGTTCATGCATAATTGCTACCAATGAAGAGGTTAGACTCATGTCTATAGTAGTAAGTTCTTGATTAACATATGTATAGAGGGCCTATGGCTTAAATAATGAGGGACGTGGCCTCTTCACTGGAGCCTTCTTCTTGTTTGAAATTGTAGTTAAAGAACAGGCTTCCATCAGTTGCAAGAAAGTTTCTGGAACCTCAATTTTACTCTTTGAAACCCATATTTCTAAGATTAAATCCCACTTTTCCTTTGACCATAGCCAGGTAGTCTCACAGCCCTCTCTGCTCATTTTCTTCCTATGATTACCCACTTTTGGGTGGGTAACAGGTCCATCTAGAATTTGACTTGCACAAAAAGGTGGTAAGGCTTCTCCTTGGAACTCAACTTGGTCATCTTGAAGAATAATCTAGTTGTAACAACTATTTCCTTGGTCCATCCTCCAACCTCCCGATCCATCTTGAGTTTAACGACTAACTAAGTCATCCTTAATGGCTAGTCTGACCTCCAACAATTAGTTCGACTTGACTTTCTCTTGACTTTTCCTTCACTAACTTGACTTAGCCACTCTGCTGCTGGATCTCCAATACCCTTGCTTACCTGGCAATTTTGGGTCCTGGTTTTGCTTTGTTGGTCCTCATCTATACAGGGCATCTCTCTAATTTTCCACATCACCTAGGGCATTGCCACATCATCCCTTTGTATGTAACATCATCACCCCTCTGAGCTGGATTTGTAATGCCTTAGTTGCTCTCTGAAATTTGACACCTGGGTATTCTTTCTCTTTGTGCTTATTAATTTTGACATATTGCATGTTTGATTCTGCCCAACACTCTGTCTGTTTTGCCTCCCTAGAAACTTTCTTTGACCCATTGACCAAATTTGACCAAGCTATAACTAGCCACTAGATGCTTGGATCTGAAAAATTCCATGTGGCGTGGAATCCTCTTATCAAACTTTACAATATGAGACTGGGTTGACTTTTTGACTGTCGGGACCACTTTACATTGGGAACCGTGAATTGCCTCGAGAAATGTGAATGTTTTCAAGAGAGACTGCTATGCTTTGAGAGCTGTCATGATGAATATTGCACCAAGGCCAAGGTCACATACCAACTCAATAAACTCTTAACCATGTGGAATGACATAGGTATACCTCGATGCGGGCTAGATTGGCCCATACACCGGTGATGACCCCTATAAATGCAGGCTCCGATAAAGCCATGTGTCCACAAGAGAATTCAACTAAAGCTGTCCAATACAGTTAGGGACCAAAGAAAGCTTAAGTGGAACTTCAAGGGACAGGGCATGGTCCGACCAAACAACTGAATACAGACTCAACGACAAAGACATAGGTCAGGATACCAAACACATGGCCTCACATGGTTTTTACATGGATTTTGACTTGTGATATTGGGCTTACAATGGTGATGAATGTTCTACTGAAAAGTATATGCACCCGTGCTGATAGGCGGGGTAACAAGTCCCATTGTAATGATTTGAAGTCTCATATCAGAGTAAACACCAAGAGGAGTAACAACAGAACAGAGGAGAAAGAGCACTTACTAGAGTACTGCAGTAGATCATAGTGTCTTATGTCTCTGCAAGGAACTGCATAATCTTTCTATTTGCGCCTGACAATGCATCAACTCTTTCATGGTGACTGATGAATTGACTGAGGAGCCACCTTATCTCTCTCCTCCTCCAGCCTAGATCTCTAGCTCCAGCATGCCTTGACATCCTCTCTACTTGTCACATTTTTATTTTTATTTTTTTTATAAATGTCCTTTTATGCTCATTCTCTCACCTTTGTATTTAGCTCTTTTTCTGCTTTTGATTGAATGGCACTAAGAGCTGCTTATGCACTCCCGCTATGTACTAATCCTAGATATATTTTCTAGTTCTGTTGACCTACTTCTTATGGTCATTCTTTAGACATTAATAATAGTCTTATTATATCTAATCTTATTTCCATTGATTAGGAAGAAAAGCAGTGCTTCATTTCTTGCTAGGTGTGCCGGGTTCCCACATTGGAGTTTCCCAGCGTATATATTGTGTGCACAATGTTCCAACTTGTATCTCTTTTTGTAGTTATGTTTTTATGTCACAGTAGTTAAGGAATCTGTATAGTGGGCTTTATTTTGTGTACTTAGTAAAAATACAAGAACAATAGTTGTGAAGTTGAGTATAAATACACTGTAGTAACAGTAGATTAAGATCTGTTCTGGTGAGCTGGTCATTTTAATATCCAAGGTGGTTTAGATATTGGTTGCCTAATATAAAATGAAACCTTAAGTGAAAATCTACATGAAAATATGGAAGCAGTCTTGTTGCTTGTGTCAAAGTGACATAACCCAGCTCAGAAAAGGAAGGCATAGAGTAACTGAATCTCATAATAATAAAGATAAGAGATATCATAGCTAGTTTTCAATTAGAATGTGCCTTAGGCCATGTCTTTGCGGCATCAATAATTTCCTATGAAACTGGACAGTGTTGGGTTCAAAAATCCATTCAAAACGCCACCTGGAGGGTAATCACTGCAAAACAATGATTCTACTGTCACAAACAATAAACAGAAGTTTTGATCTTCCACAGAACAATATGATCTGTTTCTAAAGTGGCTCCATCAACATGAAGGAACAAAATGATAGATCCAAGGGTAAATTGCAACCTGAAGACAACCCAGAATAGTGGTAGAAATAAAAATTGCATCAAGTTGAAAGTCAAACTGCAGGTTTGCACAATTGTAGCCATATACCACAAGAGTCAGCAAACTGATCAGAAAGAGTCAACATCAGAATTCATCCAATATTAGAACTTAGAAGAAACAGAGTGAGAACTGCCAAAACAGAAATATTTATCATAATCATCCAATGCCAGGTTGATTTGCATTTAAAGTATGTCAAATGCTCTTTTTAACAAGGCTGACTTGTATGGTATTGTCAATTGAGAGGACATCATTGCAGTTTAAGAGATGTCAATTTCCTTGAAAAGACTGATGAAAAATCATAAAAGTGGATCTATACAGTCATATGGGTTGAAATTGGATTTGTATCTCAGACTAGGTTTGCCGTAGGGTGCCTAGATTATCATTGACTTAATGCATCAACTTGTATCCATTGTGCTAGGTAGATTCTTTAGTCAGTTTGACCGTTCTGTATCCCCCCTGAAAGCTGTCTTTTCTTTTCAACATGACGATGGCAGCCATCTTCAGATCTGCTGACGATGAAAGAGACTTTATTTTGTGATTGGAGTGACTTTTCTTCACTGATATTGATAGTCTCTTGTATGATATCTGCATTGGTTTAGTACTGCTGAACCATATCTGGACTCTGGAGTTGTTGAAGAATGTCATATAAGCATTGCCCAACTAAACAATAAAGATTTTTAATTTTCGGGTGGAAGAACCTGCACAGTACATTTTATGTATTACATCAGCAATATATAGTTGAGCCACTGACAATGGGGGCTCAAACATAACTCAAGTTCCAACATTCTGTAAGCTCCCTCTCTGTATATCATGGATGACCATCAATCCGCCTTATTTTGGGACATGCAAGAGAAAACACAGGTCTATGTGAGAAAGAGATATCTAATTTCCGAGCATTGATCATTAATAAAATTCATTTGAGAAGATTTGTCTATTCTGATCATTTTTTTCCTTTTTTTTTCCCATTTTGTATTTTGAGATTGCAGGAGTATTCAACAAGGTTACTTTACATATGACTCTATGAGTCAACTAAATAATTAGAACAAATTCCTTTTTGTCTGTAGCACAAAAATTGATGGTTTCTGATAGGTTTATCGAAGTTGTTTGCATGTTGAGAAGTGTCCCCATTGTGTTTTTAACATTGATTGATCGCATTGTGCTTTCTGATGTTCATGTCTCAAACTAAAACTAGAATTATTATGTGGTTTTGACTGTTCATAAAGGGAGAGGTCAATAGGAGCCTTGCAGATGGACATGATGACATTATACAAAACGCTCTGTTTGAAGATGGGCTTAATCACTGGACTGGAAGGGCCTGCAATATTGTGCTCCATGATGTCGCTAAAGGAGAAGTTCTTCCTTCAGGTGGACAACATTTTGCTTCTGCAACAGGTAGAACACAAGGTTGGCATGGAATCCAACAAGACATAACTGGGAGACTAAAAAGAAAATCTGCTTATGAAGTATCGGCAATGGTTCGGATTTCTAGCAACCTTGCTTCTGCAGAGGTGCTAGCCACCATATGGATTCAAACCAATGACCTACGTGAACAATATATTACTATGGGCAAGTAAGATTTCCTAACTTGTTCATGGAAACAAAATTGGCTTTTCTTCTGAGAAAAGTGATATCATTATAGTTTTACTTCTTTTTCATATTATTTTCATACTTAAATGTGGGTTTATCACTATTTTGGGTTGCCTCAATTACAGTAGCAATTTGATTTATAGGTGTCCAGGCTTGTATATGAGTACTTAAGAGTGGCTATGATTTTGACTGTTTCAGAGTACAGGCTTCTTCAAACGAATGGGTGCAATTGCAGGGAAAGTTTCTTCTGAACCCTGAAGCTGCCAAAGCAATAGCCTTTTTGGAAGGTCCACCTGCTGGCATTGATATTCTTGTTTCCAGTTTCTTGATGCGCCCTGCAACAAAGCCATCTCCTTCATCAGCTCCTACAATTGAGGTTAACCCACCTCTCTCTCTCTCTATATATATATATACAAAGCACTTCCAAAGAGAGCATTTTACATCCATTGTCCAAGCCAAAATTGGGACTGTAATTAATGTCCCCGTACACAGTTCCCTACATACATGTGCTGAGATTTAAACAGACTTAACAAAATCAAAACAAACTCAAAACAAAACCCTGAAGTACCTATATTATATTGACAATACATACAGATGCTAAACTTATTGACAGTTTACACAAAGTTCATAAGAGACCATAGACATTTTTTACACGCACACACACATGTATATATAGTATTCATACTTGTGGCACCTTTGTTCTGGGAAAATTGACCTTGTTGGGCTGCTGACCATTCCCACCCCTGGTGGGCTCTGGTGGTTCTTCAATGTGGACATGAAGCTGCCTGTGAAGAACTTTGTTCATTATCATTTCGAGGCATTAAACCATCTTCCTCTTTAAGGCAATTTTATTTCACTCCTGTAGCCACTGATTGTTCCAACAGGGTGATAGCGACCTTCTTGAACTCTGCTCTTTCATGCACCTGGAGTGCATACCAATCCTGCAGTTGTTACCAAAATCTACCAATGCATGGCATATCTATTCATTGTTAATCTTATTTGCCAGAGACTTACTGGTGCTAGAGGAGCTCCTGTATTGATTGGGGATGGTAAAGCCTTGCTGGGCTAGGAAGTTTACCCACCATTCTCTTGTGTCAAATCTACTCCACAGGATCTTGACCTTTGTTCCATAGCTATAATGGCATTTTTGATCTTCTTCCTTGCTCAGCCATAGCTTTCCTGTCCAGGTAACACAGGTTAAGAAGTACATGACATACAGAACATGGAATTCAAATCAGGTTTTTCATTCAACCTTCACTTCCTACTTTATCCCACTTAACTCATCATCATACCACCTAGGGTGGCATGCACTGATTTCTAATTGGGTTTTCCTTCGTATTGACTTGACATAGAGGGGAATTCAGGGGAATGGAAGGGTCCATTCCTAAACCCAGTCAATAAGTCATCCATTCCTTCCATTCTCCACCCTATGATATATAGCGGGGGTCCGTGTCATAGGAATGATGTGTCTTGGAAAGAATTGTTCGATTGGCCAACCAATCAACGATTTTGTTTGCTGATCTTTTGATGTGTTTAAAGTCATATTCCTCAAAACATCTGCAAGCCTTTTGGATGCAGGTTATTTTACTCTTCATATCCCATGAGGACTGACTTTGTCATGTTGATATGATCAATAATCAGTTTTGAGTCCCCTTCAAAACAACCTTCTTGGGGCCTCTTTTAAGAGCTTCCTTTATGCCAAGGACTGGGCCTTTGGTCCTCAATTGTTGGTTTTGGTTGTCAAGAACTTGGCATGAAAACCTAGAAATGAACCTTTAGTCTCTGAAACTCTCTCCTGCCCCTGCTGGGCCTGGATTACCTTTTTTAGCCTCGTCAATGTTATATTTTAGAGTTTAGTCAACCTAGAGCAGGAGGTTCCCGTGTCTGATTGTATATTTCCTTTTCTAGCCCCTGTTCATTAACGTGGTGGTCAGCTCACTTGATATTTTTCTAACACACTAATCTACTACCCATTTCATATATTTTTTTTGTAAAATCTTATATTCACATAAATATAGATTTACATGAAGAAAAGAAAACAGAAAGCGGAAGGGTATCTAGTATCTACAATGATATTTATATTCTCTTCCTTAGAGTGACAAGAATAGAAATGACATCAGAACAGGCACTAGGCTCTTCCAATTTGGCATCCTTGATCAACATAAATCCTTTTGCCAAGAGCTGCATGTAGTACGTACCTCCTCTTGCCACATATGACAAAACACAAACAAAGTGCTAACCTTGTTTTCAGAAACATATTTGCACTGAAGTTTCCAGAGAACAAAGGACCCAAACAGTGCCAAATACATCTGAGAGAGGAGAGGACTAAGGACCCAAAATCATTCTCTTCACTTAATTTAGATTGTCTGTTATTTACATTGATATTATTTGATTCTACTTGACTGCACCTGATGCGATTATCTGGAAATGTTGATTTAATAAAATAATAATAATAATCAAATTGTGAGGTCACAGCTAAGCCAGACACCGAATTGGTGTATGAGACCCCCTTGTTTGTGGGATAAGGGACCCACCTCTGCACAGCGATTTGACTATGTAAGTATATATGTGGTGACTCATTTGAAATTTGTACATTGAACACAATAGACCATTGACGAAGCGAAAGATCCTGATAATGAATAAATAAGATGAATTTTGACAGATTAAATGAAAGGCTTTAATATCAATGTCTGTGTGTCCATATCATAGGAGTGATGTATCTTGCTGCACATATGAGTTTTCTGATTTGTTTTATGTGATTAATGGATGTAAAATGTAGATAAGGAAGGTAGGAAGACCTTGGGGTAAAAGACTGAAGCTGGAAATAGATTTAACGATTAGAATGAAGAGTAAAAGCTTTGATATCACTTGTAGTAGGTTTGAAGGAAAGAAGAATTAAACAGTTCCTATCCTGATGGTGAATTTTAGTTTTTGAGTGACTATTTAGTATTTACTATATATATGTTCAACTTATTTTAGTATATATTCACAGACAAAGTAACATGAATCTCCCCCCACCCACACAGTGTAGAGCAGATCGCTTGGTGAAATCATTTATTTTATTTTCTTTATCTTGCTGAGTATTAACACCACTCACTCATTATTTTGGTAGATGTTACAAAAAACACCATAATTTCCTTCTGCCAGAATTGTGAATCCCAGTATGACTCATAATATCAAGCAAACTGTAGACTACTTAGATGCAAGGTACTAGGTAACAGTTATGTCAGTCCTCTCTAAAACAATGCCAAATGTCTTCATTCTTTCTATAAAACTGTATTGTCTATGTGAAATCTTCATTGATGCCTTTTACTCAAAATATGCATATTTAAAAATAAGGCTGTTGGGGATGGTTAATTGATATTCAACTCCAACTCCTAGACTGCATTAACAGATGCTATTCATAATGATTGGACTGTATTCATGATAAAAAAGGCCTAGAAGATAATAACAAAAGGAACTGTAAGTGACTTGATGATAGTTGTCGTCCCTCAATACACTGCATCTTCTTTTGGACTAGGGGCATGTTTTGACTCTATGGGATTGTATTAGTGATGACATGGATTGAGATTTTGAATTATATTTTAGCTTACCAGACCAAATCAGCATTGTTCCTTCTACAGAAATTATAATGATAATCTAATTTAACAGGCAACTTTGCTAATTAAGAATACCATAAGGGGAACATGAAATTTTATTGCAGCAACAAAATCTGCTTGTGAGTGGAATTTGAAGAAGACCTAACGTATTGAACAGAAACCTTGGGTGTCAGTTCTAGAAGCTCATTTTTCTAATATACGTGGGTAGCTTTTGATTCATAATGGATATTTGATTTAAACTTTAGAAGATATATGTAGAATTTTACTAGTATATGTGAACCTAGATAATTGTTCTGCTGCTTTTCTTAAAATAGTGATTTTGATTGCTGATTTATCCCTTGAACAGATAGTTGAATGTTTCATGTCATTGTTAGAATGTTAATTTGCTTTGACCATTATAGTTTTTTTTATTTATAATTGCTACCACGGTTCTTGTGTATTCAAATTATGATAAGAGTAATAATAAATTTGTGACTTATGCAGAATCCTGCTTTTGGGCTGAACATTCTAGAGAACAGCAATCTTTTTGATGGCCTGAGAGGGTGGTATCCTCTAGGTTCATGTTCTCTCACTATAGCCACTGGTTCACCTCACACACTTCCTCCGGCAGCACAGGAATCACTGGGGTGGCAACAATCCCTCAGTGGTAACTATATTCTTGTCACCAATCGCAAACAAACCTGGGAAGGTCCAGCACAAACATTGACAGAGAAGCTGAAGTTGTTTTTGACATATCAAGTGAGTGCTTGGGTTCGTCTAGGCTCTGGTGGGAGCGGAGGTCAGAAAGTTAATGTTGCACTTAGTGTTGACAACAAGTGGGTTAATGGAGGTCAAGTTGAGGCTGATGCACACTTGTGGAGAGAGATTGCAGGATCATTTAGATTAGAGACAAAGCCATCAAATGTAATGGTTTATGTGCAAGGTCCCTCACCTGGGGTTGACTTAATGGTAGCTGGGCTGCAGATATTTCCTGTTGATCCAAAAGCACGATTTGAACATCTCAAGAAACAAACTGAGAAGGTACAACCTCAAGCCTAACAAGAAAGACAATACAAAATATTGAATATTGTTTTTATTAACCAAATGTGAGAATGAAACAAACAACATTGGCTGCAACAGTAGACTTTTCTATCATGTGAGGCCATATTTAACAATTACGTAGATGATGTTGATGTATGCACAGCGTTTGTTAACAGTGAGTGATACATTCTGTTTATTGTGTTATTTTTTAAATTGTAGATCATCATTGCCATATCAATATTGTTGGCATCCATTCTTTGCATAATTTTTGGCTTTTCCATTTAAATTAGGGTAAGCCATATTTCAACAATAGTCAAGTAAAAAATCTACTATCGCTAACCCCTAGTCCCCCTAGTCACTTTTAGTTTTCATGGATCTCTGTTTTTGAATAACTACAGAACAAATCATGTATGTTTCTTGTTCATTTGACATTGTTCAAGTTTCTAATTATAACAATTGGGTTCCAATTTTGAACTTATCTCCCTTGTTAGATACATGATGTGATATTCAACCATCAATGGCTAGAAGATGAAAGTGCAGAATTTGTGTGCTTTTGAAGTCTAGGTAACTTGTGGACTTCTGTTACATGCCTTCACTCACAATAGTAATTCACATCATGAGACAACTGAAGAAGTGCACCTACAAATCATCAGAGAAACAATGTGCGTGCAGAAGACCTGGTTATAGGCTCCCTTTTAGAGGGGATTTTGGTCTCTTTCTGTTCAAAGGGCCATTTGGAAGATTTTTACTTTTAGCTACATTCATCACCTTACCTAAGCCATAGTTGCCATTATTATAAATTTTGATTGTGAAGGGAACAATGTGAAGTTTAGTAGATTCAGTCATTTGACTCTGAATGAATATGCCTTCATCCTAAGGTTGCCTAGTTCCAAAATAAAAATAATATTATGAAAAGAGAACACACAAAGAAACTGAGAAGAATAGTGACATGTTCAAAGAGAAATACTTTTTGGATCTTATATGAAGAGAGCAACTGTCAGTTATAGGAAATGAATGACATAAACCCTAGATGCATAAACCCTAAAATGACTTACCTGTACTTTAAGTCATTAATACCACACTAAGCATTAACTACATTAAGTTATAAAGTGACTATTATTATGCCCAAGACCATAGTCTAGATGACCATTGTAAGTTCTGGCTTCTTTCCTTAATGATCAGTCCAGGTAGTGCACCAATTTCATCTCTAAATTTTACAAATTTGTCTCAGCAAAGAGTCTTGGCAAGAGTATTTGCAGTCTGGTCTTGAGGTGTATAATATTTCAGCTCCATACATCTTCTACAAGTTGTCAAATGAATTGACAATGTACGTCAACATGTTTTTTGTGCACATTAAAGACAGCGTACTTTGCTAGCTTGAGAACTCCCTGTTTGTCACAGAAAAGGAATTTAGGCTAATTCTAATCAACCTGTAGATCTGCAAATACTTTTCTATGCCAAACTGCTTAAAATGACCCTTTCACTGTTGCTTTGTATTCTGCTTTTGTAGAGGAAAGTGAAACTACATGTCATTTCTTGTTGATCGAAGAAACTGCTCTTGTTCCAAGACTTAACACGAAACCTATTGTAGATTTCTTGTCATCCACAGATCCTATCCTCACTGAAGTTTTTTTCTCTTACTGTATAGAATGCCAAAGTCTAATGTTCTGGTCCAATATTGTGGCACAATCTTTTGCCATTGTAGCTAGTATTATGTTTAATTAATGCTTAATGTATTGTTAATTAGTATTTTGACCACTTATAATGGTCAAATGTTTAATTAATGTTTAATGTGGCTACAACTACATGCATAAACCCTGAAATGATTTAACTGTACGTTAAGTCATTAATACCACACTAAGCATTAATTAAACTAAGTCATAAAGTGACTATTGTTATGCTCAAGTCTATAGTCTAGATGACCATTATGAACTCTAGATTCTTTCCTTAATCTTCAGTCCAGATAATACACCAATTTTGTCTCTAAATTCTACAAATGTATATGAGCAAAGAGACTTGGTAAAAATGTCTGCAGTCTGGTCTTGAGGTGTACGATATTTCACCTCTACTACTCATACAAGTTGTCAAATGAAATGACAATGTATGTCAACATGTTTTTTGTGCACATGAAAGACAGGGTTCTTTGCTAGCTTGAGAACTTCTTGGTTGTCATAGAAAAGGAAAGTAGGCTTATTCTGATCAACCTGATCTGCAAGTATTTTTCTATGCCAAACTGCTTCAGTTGACCCTTCCACTGTTGCTTTGATTCTGTTTTTGTAGAGGAAAGGAGGGCTACGTGTTGTTTCTTGTTGATCCAAGAAACTGCTCTTGTTCCAGTACTTACACACAACCTATTGTAGACTTCCTGTCATTCACAGATCCTAGCCATTTTATGTTTGAATAACTACACCGCTGAAGCTATTTGTTCTTACTGTATAGAATGACAGTCTAATGTTCCACTCCAATATTGTGGCACTCTTTGCCATTGTAGCTAGTGTTATGTTTAATTGATGCTAGTGTTGTATTAATTAGTATTTGATCACTTACAGTGGTCAAATGTTTAATTAATGTTTAGTGTGGCTACAACTAGATGCAGAAACCCTAAAATGAGATAAGTGTACTATAAGTCATTAATGCGATACTAAGCATTAATTAAACTGTCATAAAGTGACTATTATTATGTCCATGTCTAGTGTAGATGACTATTATTAACTCTAGCTTCTTTTCTTAATGGTCAATCAAGAATCTGGGGCCTCCCCTCTATCCAAAGTTGACTGAAAATTCAATTTCCAGCAAGCTGTAAATTAAAAATTAGATTTCTGGGTGAAAGACTTACATATTTAAGCACCTAGAAATTTCCAGATTAAAATTATGCAATTATTTATGGTTGGAAATAAAAGAAAATTACTGTAAATAATGTTTTTTAAACAATGTAGAGGAAATGACAAAGTTCTAGAGTGAAAAGGCTTACTTGGATGGCTGTAGAACTTGTTGTAAATTGCAGATCCAGCTTGGTACAACCTTATAAATCCATGAATCTGGCATGCCAATGTTTAGATACAAGTGTAAAAGTAGTATGCAATGAAACTTGTATCCTATGTTTGTAAGATCTGTCAATTAAATCATTTATCTCCAAGATTTTAGCTTGCTAAAAGATTAAATCAAGAAAAACCAGCTGTAATATCCCTACTTAGCAAATACAGTGATAAACAAAGCAAAAACTGATACAAACACACAAAATTCAGAAATATAAGTAGACACCCAGAAAATCTCCAAAATTACCATCCAGCTGAGCCATTTTATTTAATATATGGAGTAATGGTACAATGGGTATGGAAAGAATGCACCTGGGCTTACCACAATGGCAAGCTAGACAAGCCCTAGGTCAGAAAATACAATGCCTAGATGTGGGAATGTGGTGCCCTAAATATGCCCTACGCTGCCCTGGAGAACTACTCTCTCTGCTGGAAAGAAACTGCTGAAAGTCCCTCCTCTGGCGCTCAGAAAATTCTGCAAAATTAGCCCGTGCTCCCCTCAATAAATTATAAACCCACCAAAACCCAGAAAGGGTTTGGTGTAGTTTTGACCTCTGAAAATGACTCTCAAATACCATGCCTTCCTCACTCGCTAGAAAACACGGCCTACTTGGAGATTCACTGTAGCTGTTGATTTTTGGTAGTATCGGATATGCTCTAGCCATGAAAATTGTTGGAGAGGCTAAGGCACATGAGATCTCCAAGACCCATAAATCGTTTGGAGAAATTCCGCCCGGATGAAGAGATATTAAAATAATTAATATTTTTAATGGGTCCCTAACTCTAAACTTAGCAAAATTAAAATATTAATGTGTATTAATATAATATGGGTGAGAAAGTTCTAAATAACGAGGATCAAGCCAAATCTAATCTTAGCCGTTGATTAGGGACTTAATCTCAGCTGTTGAATCATCAAAAAGAAAAGTATAAGAGGAGGCTTGAGGGTCAGTTGGAGACACACCAAGAGAGATCAAGAATTCGATTTTCTGGTGCTGGGTTTGCTGAGGAAAACGAGTTAGAGATCAGTGGTAGTGAGGGGCAGTTCAACAAGGGATTTCGATCCAAGGATGAAGAATACATATCAGAGAGGCAACAAGGTGCTGGAAGAGGCAGCGCAAAGCCTAGGAGGGTTGATGCAAAGGCTAAGGAGGCCACGCAGAGAACGCAAAAGCCGCAGAGGGCTGTAGAGGTTGACGCTAGGCTAAAGCTACTGCGCTGAGGAAGTTCTGTGGGGCAGATTGAGAGCAGATCAACCAGGAGAGGGTGATGCAGTTCTAGAGAGGGTCACGCAGTTCCAGAGGAGTGTGTTAGTGTCGGTATCTTCATCCCTCCATTAGAGATCAAATCCTCTTGTTGCATTGCATATTAGGTGTCTCGCCTAGTCAGCTGCATTCCATTAGGAGCATGGATCATCTGACGGTAGTGGTTTCTCCTACATTTTCCCTCATGTCCTTTACCTGCTGGCCCATTTTTACTCATCAAGATCATTTGCAGTCACTTTTTGTCTTCGAAATTTGCAAAAGTCTTTTCTAGGGTTTCACTGTCATTAGGTCTAGGGTTTCATCAAATAGGTTTTCAAAATGTCCAATAATAGTCAGCAGGCACATGAGGAGGTTCTAGTACCAATAAATTTCATAATCAAGTGCTCAGAGATGTATTTTTCCAAAAACAGAGTATTTTAGGTTTTACTTTATAAATTCATATAATTTCATTTCTTTCATATGTAAATCAGTTCAATGGCAACCCTAATCACTTTCCCTAGCCTCAGCAGCTCCAATCCCTTGCAAAGCAAACAAAAAACAAGTCATTCAGTTCATCAAAAACTCAAAAAAGTGAAAAGCTCAAAGAACAGAGTTAAAGATAAAGTCACATTGCAAACATTATTAAAGTGGGTTTTGTGAAACAAAAATCAAAAGCTCTTGGGTATAAATCATTCTTCTCAATTCAAAAGTTCATTTGCATTCAAAGAACAAAGTGTGAGAAAAGGAAGGCCGTGTTTGAGCAAAGTAAGTGAAATTGGAGAGAAACTGCCCGAATTTGGAGGCGCAGCGCACTGGGTGAGTGATGCGGAACACACAAGCGGCGCGGCGCATAGGGCCGCGATTCTTAGTGTAAATCTGAACTGGCGCGGCACACACAAAGGGCGCGGCGCGTTGGGTTTGAGGTGCGGCGCATAGAGCTGCCAAGCCCGATTTCTTCAACAACTCCCTCAAATCGCCCAAAATGCTTAAATCTTTCATTGTGCAAGTATGTCACCATCTCTTCGTTGCTAGTAAAGGAGTTTTTCATAAAGTTTATGGCGGTTGTGTAAAAAAAATAAACCCTACTTCCTTGCATCTCTCAAGAAACTATTGCTTAGGGTTTGAAACTTATCATTTTGCTGGCAAATTTATTCTTCCACTTCTTCATTTTTCCATTCCCTCACTCATTTTCCCAGTTTATTTCTCCATTCCCTAACTCCCAAATTCCCAAAAATTATCTACCCCTATCCCTAATTCTCATTTCCCAAATCCTAACTACAAATCCCCAAACCCTAATTGATGTCCCTAAAACTTACATATCATTCCCTAATCCCCTGCTTCCCTAACAACACCCTGTCCTAATAGTCCCAAAATCCCTCATTTTTTCCTCCCTCCACAGTCCCTCATATACTTTTCCCTTAGTGGCAGAAAATCAAAAAACACCATAAATTTCCTACTCTTCATCAAGAAAGCTCACTTACTAGCAGAGATGGAGTCTGATCCTTCATATGATCATGAAGAGGAGACACACAATGATTCTCCTATAGAGGTACATGCACTAAGGAGGCCTCATAGGGGTGGCAAACACATACGAGAGGAACCTACTACCCTTGTTGAGCTACAGGCCTGCCCTCTCGCCATCACTTGTTTCCAACATCAATCTTGCTATGAGTTCTGTGAGATGGTTGCTAGAGTCTAGTTTCACCATGAGTTGGCCCATTTACTTGTGCTTCATTTACATGATGGTCAAGCCACTCTAGCTGGTGTAACATTCACTTTAACACCAAAATCTATTTCTCTAGCAATCGATATTCCTAATATTGGAGAGCAATGGAACAAAAGGCAGCAAATTGACAGGCAACATTATGAACCATACATCAAGCCCGATTATTTGAGACAACTCAGCAGAGTTTTTCCTTTTTGGTACCTGAAAGATTCTTATGCTCCTTTGATGAAACTGATAATGAAGTATTTCAGCTGTGAGGGCCGGTTTTCCTGCTTATATGCCTACCATATCAGGTCGCTGATGCATTTTACTAGGGTGAGGATGATGAATCTCCCCTACTTCATGTGTCGAAATATTGAGAAGATGACCACCCTCGTACAGCACAAGACTCCTCAGCAGCAGTTCAACAATATTTACCATTTTGCTCTCATTAAGATTGTGGTCATCCATCAGCTTGGTTTGCAGGGCATCACTTGGGAGGACTTCATTTCTCGTGAGTTTTTCACAGCTCCTCAGGGACCTCCAGAGGCTTTGCATGAGACCGGTGAACCTTCATATCAGCATGAGGGTCATGAGACACAGACCGCTAGTATGCCGGTGTCTGTCACCTATCAGAAGGGCACTAGATGGTTGTTCGCAGCAGCAAAGCGAGTATTATCTCCACCCGGGGTGTAAGGGGTCTCGCTTACTTCATCAGCGTAGCAGGTTCAGGACAAAGGCAAGAGGACATTATAGGATGAGGGGCCTTCAGGTGAGCGGGAGACTGATTTCATTCTCATTGAGGGTGATGATACTGATGTGGGCCCGCAAAGCTCAAATCTCAAAGAAGTCATCCAAGAGCAGCAGGCGGACATCAATACTTTGTCCCTCAACTTGGAAAGGGCTAAGTGGATAATAAAGTTCCTGGAGCAAAGAAACAAGCAGCTTGAGGATCAGCAAGCGATTATGGAGTTCCAAAACATTCAAGAAAACCGCCAAGCTGCCAAAAAAAGGAAGGTGAAGTTCACATCACTTGAGCAAGAGATCAATGCCGACCGGGAGTCTTGGCTTGAAAGAGCTAATATCCACTTAGAGAGGTTGTTGGAGAAGGCCAACAAGGAGAAGGCATTGCTGAGGCATATGGCCTATCATTATATGGTGAGAAACAAACGTGACAAGGCAAGAATCAGGGGCTTGAAAGCAAAGTTGAAGAGGGCATCAAGGAGGCGAAAGGAGCATGATAGACTTCAGATATTGGCTGAGGCTTCCTTGGCCCAACACAATGCTTGATGGACAAGACTTAGCCCAAATTTCAAAAAATTTGGGGCACTTTTTGCATTTTTGGAATTTTTGGCACAAAAAACAGAGTTTTCTGCCCTATGCGCCGCGCCACCTGGCGCTCGCTTTTGATGGGAGCCTCCAAATGACAAAAACTCAGCATTTTTGGATTTGGCATGGAAAAATATGCTTGCCTACCAATGGCCAAGAAATTTGACAAGTTTTGAGCTCTCAAAAAGGTCAAAAACACTCAAAAAATGATTTTACTGCCCCTATTTTGACACACAGGAAGCAATGTTGGGAGAACTGAAATTTGGAGGGGCCAAATGGAGGCGAAATTCAAAAATTCCACTTGGGTCGGAAAGTAGACAGGCAGACCTTTCCAACAAGCACACTTGAGGCGAATTTGGACACCGGGAAGGCCTCCAAAAGTGGCTCCAAACAGGCGCTATGCATAGGGAAATCAGCGTGGCGCATAGGGGAAATTTTGCTTAGTTTTACCAAGTATACCTGTTTTTCGCCTAGTTTTTGATAGTGTGACTTTTTCTCCTTCTTAATGTCAAACTTCTGATGTAATTTAATGTACATTGATGGATCATGATGTAAATATGTCAAATTTTCACTTATGGAGGTAGATTCATCTATCAAAAAGTTGTTTGAAACTGAATGAATCAGTTCCCTTGTTTCTAGAGGCATGCTGTTCCACTGCCTAATTTCTAGTTCTCAGTTTAGAATTAGTTGGAACAACTCCTAAACTAGTGAGCTCGACCCCTAGAGGCTAGGATGAGCTATGGTTTGTCTATATCTTGTGATTTTTCAGTCACTAGCATGGTTGGACTTTTGAGAAAGTTTGGAGCTTCATTGTATACTCATATCGATAGTTTTGGCTAAGGAATAGAGACCAGGGTTTGCAACACTCTTTGGGATTCATGTGGCATTTTGTTTTGGTACAATGCTTTCTTCTGTAATTGTGAATTTACTTGTGTTATGTATGCCATTATTTATCTTGTTTCTTCTTAACTAAATCAAACAAGGGTAAAGGTAGAATCCATTGAAATTGCAGTGCTCTACCTGCGGTTTGCTTTAGTTTTTGATGTTTTCAGCTGTTTGAAGAGGATCCATGGATTTTCTTGCCCTCTTCAGCTTCTCACCTGTCTAATCCCTCCGTCTCATTCGATTTGAAGTGCCAAAATCAGTTGCCTACCTTGCCCCATTGAGATCTCTGCAAGACTGAGCCTCATTCCCTGCACCCAAGATCTGCCTTTCCATTAGAGCCAACAAAAACATTGTTTTAGTCAATCAAACTCCTTACACACATACCTAGCCTAAAATCAGTCAGCATATCAGTCATCTCAAGCCCTTATCGATCATATTTGGCTAAGGTTGACTAGGAGAGAGCCCTCTCCTGACCTGGTAGGGCTAGCTACCAGGTTAAGCGTGGTTTGATGTTGGCCCTGGATCCTACTTTTCTTAGCCAGAGGTAGATTTAGGCTCTAACATAGTGGCGACTTCGCTGGGGAAGAAAAGTTTATTTGTTTGTTAGTGTTCTTTGCTTTATAAACTACAGACGGAGCCTGAAGTTAGCCAAGTAGCCTTCGAATTGCACATTGCTTTGTGAGTGCATAAGTAGATAAAAGTTGCTTCAGTCAATCTCCGGTCTAGTTTTATGAACTGAACATCTGACTTGCAAATTTCCCTAGTAACTTGTATCAAGTTCAGATTTGATTGTTGATGGTGGACAACGATCAGACACCGGAAAGGCTGAAATCATTCACTTGACGATTCCAAATCATTTTCGAGATCAGATCCAAGGACTCCACTGGAGGATGAACCTGATCAGCAGAAACATGAAAGGACAATATGGACAGATTAGGCATTCAAGTTGGAATTTCATCCAAGACATTTTGTTCTTTGTTATAAATCATTTCTTCTCTTTTCCCGAGAATGTCAAGGAGCCTTTGCAAAGTATACTATGTTTGAGAAGAGTTTCTTGGCCTGCATTTGATTCCTTCCCTTTGAAGATTGTAAATACCAAAGATTTGCA
Source organism: Pinus taeda (assembly GCA_000404065.3). Taxonomy (NCBI): domain Eukaryota; kingdom Viridiplantae; phylum Streptophyta; class Pinopsida; order Pinales; family Pinaceae; genus Pinus; species Pinus taeda. The sequence continues at coordinate 113,350 of APFE031039705.1, forward strand.
TGCCTTTGAGCTTGATCAAGACCCTTCTTCTGAATCTTGTGATGACCGTCTTCAAAGTGATGAGCCCCAAGAGGCCAAGACTGATTCTATACCTTCTATACATACCCCTATACCTTGTAAAATTCCAGATCGATACAAGCCTCTGATTTTACCTCCTATATCCCATGCTTTCCCTAAAAATCATGATCTATATCTACCAAGATTTGATGGTGAACGCGACAATATCACTGCTAAGAGACATGTATTGAATTTTGAGTCCTTTCTTGACCTTTTTGAAGTTGATGAAGAGGATGTCAGTATTATGCTTTTTTCTCTTTCTTTGCCAGGCAAAGTCAAGAGTTGGTTCAAAACCCTGCCTGATGCGAGCATCTCAGATTTCCAGCAGTTCATCAAAGTTTTCCTCAACAGGTGGGTGGTTAGACAGAACCCTTTCTTGATTACAGAAGAGTATAACCAGCTGAAAAGATTGCCAGGGGAGACAGTACAACAATTTTCTGCTAGATTTAACCAAGTTTATTATTCAATGCCTGTTGATATAAGACCTCTTCCTGGATTCGCTCTCTTGCACTACTCGGGTGCCTTTGATCCGAAAATGGAGTTTCAGTTGAGAGAAAGGAATCTTGCAACACTTGAAGAGATGCAGAATAGTGCAGTAGATGTAGAGGCTCATTTGCTGATCTGAAGGGAAAATTTGAAGGAAGAAGAGATGAAAAACATAGATCCAGAAGAATCGACATCTCTAGAGGTAAAGCTTGATATTTTGGCAAGTGCAGTGGAAGAGATGATGCAAAATATCACCGCAAGGAATGATTATGATGTTCAAGCCCATGGCTCGCTGATTGAAGAAGAACAAGTTGCTGATCCAAAACATCTTCTTTCTGATCCCAGTTGTCATAGATCTGGTAATGATTGTTTTATAGATCATGTTGGAGAAGAGAGATCTATTGATATGACATGTATGCTTGAAGTTGTCTTTTATACTGATGATTTGCCTCAGTTTGATCAGTATGATGATGATTATGTTCTCCAAACAGAAGCTAATCTTGCAGACAAATCAATAGCTAGTTTGCGGAAGGAGGAAGTTCACTTTCATCAGCTTGAGTACAGTGATCAACCGATGCATATTAGCTATGACAGTGATGAGGAAAGTGCAGCAAATTTTGAAGTAAGTGAAGGGTCTTTGCCTTTTTGTTTTGCTTCATTTCAGTTCATTAGAGACAACATTCATGCAATCAGAAATCAACTGTCGACAAGTATTGATTTGGACCATCTTGAGGGCAATGAAAGCTTTGTTCAAGACTTCTCATATCCAGATTTGCAGCCCCCGAATACCATTGATTGTCAAGTTGCACATGAAGACATGGAAGCTGGCACATATGATCAAATGATACAAGAAGATTCCCTACCTTTCTGTTTTGAATCATTTCAGTTTTTGAAGGGTAAATTGCACAGTAAATCTTCAAATGAGCAGCCTGTAGGAAATCAACAATCTCTCAGTTTTAATGTTGAGGATGAGACAGATAGCGAAATTCTTGAGCAAGTTGTTAACGAGAAATCTTCCCCTGAAATGACTGATGAAATCATTTTTGATACAAAACCCTCCCTAGGACTAGATTTGCAACCACCAAACACAATTGAAGGTCAGATTACAGATGAAGGCGTGGAAGCCGAAATACATGATTTAATGATGCAAGAGGATTCTGTACCCTTTTGTTTCGAAGCATTTTAGTTTATAAGGCAGAATCTTCGTAATATATCTAATGAAAAAAGATGAACAGCCAGTAGGATGTCATACAGTTTTAATGGATACATCGCAGCAATCTTCTCAAATTTTTGATGATCCTATTGCTCGTGTGTTGGATGATGTTTGCTGTAAAAGTTCTTCCCCATTGGCTAACCATGTGCCAGATAAGAATATTGATAATAATCTTATTCAAAAGTCGCCTTAATTATCTTGTTCAACATATTGTTCATTGCATAGCCCATACCAAGGTTTGCAGTCATATGAAGAGATTGATAAAGGAGACTTTTGTTCTGTTTGGAATCAACAACAGAGTTTGGTTATCCACGAAATTCAGGATCCTTTTGACAGCCTGCTGCTATCACCAAAGAAAGACAACACCGATGTGAGGAAAGTCTTAATATCTAGCTATGAAGATTACTTGGACCAGAATAGTAATGTGTTAATGGCAATCAATAGCGATGTTTATGAAGATCCTTTTGCAGTATTCTTGAATTCATCCAGTCAATTCCTGCTTTGCAAGCTTATCAATAGTCAACTTGATTCCAAGTTTCCATGGGAGTTGCCTTTCGATTCTTCCCTTTTCCTACGCATCAGAAAGCATTTGGGAAGAAATCAAATACTAGCCAGGATGCTTACGTGGTTGCATTGGTTGTTCCATTTCACTTGATAGGGTGGTGAAAAGAACAATTAGAGTAGGTTTGATGAATAAGCTAAAATATGGGCATTTTTCCAGTTTGTTGGTTATGATTTGGTCATGTTTGGCTTTATTATGGTTTTCAGTTTTAGTCTTGAGTCTGAGTCAGTTAGCATAATGTCAGTTTTCGTGTTTTGACTCCATTGCCCAATGGATGAAGGCACTGTCTGCTCTCCCAAAGACCTGCAGTCCTCGGCACCTGCAAGGAGCTACCATCCCCATTGGAGCCAATGTTAGAGTCGGTCTCTTCAGCCCTCCGTCAGAGATCAAATTCTCTTTTGTTGCATTTCATTTTAGGGGTCTCATTCATGTTCAGTCATTTGCATTCCATTAGGAGCATCGATCTTCTGACGAAAGGGTCTTGTCACTCATCTCCCTCATGTCATGTACCTGTTGGTCCATGTCTACTCATCAAAGTCAATTTTAAAGTCATATACAGTCTTGTTTGGTCTCGTGGTCAGCAAAGAGTAATTTTAGTGAGTAGGTCTAGGGTTTCATGAGTTTAGTCTTCAAAATGGCTAATAATGCCAGCAGGCACATGAGGGAGGTTCGAAATAAGTTTTCATTGCAAAATTTTATCATAATAATGCTCGATCATGACTTTTCTTCAAAACTTTGTTTTGAAGAAAAATCGTCAAATTTTGTCTTTTGTAATAAATATCATGTGATTTTCAAAGTTGTTTCAGTTGTAAAGTCCTTCAGGCGCAGCCCTGGTTGCCTTTGCCAAATCCAATGACATCCATCCTTGCAGAATAGAAAAAGAGATTCATCATCAGTTCAACAAATCAAGTGGAAACAAAATCAGAGTTTGTATTAAAAAGTGAAAGTGCCAAAGTTCTACAAACATTATGAAAGTGGGTTTCATGAGCTAAAATCTCAAAGGCTCTTTGTTTATAAGCAATTCCTTCATTTGAAAAGATCATTTGTAAAAGAGAAGCAAGGCAGGGATATCAAGTGAGAAATTGGACGAAAAACGCATTAAGTTGCAAGGCGCGGCGCACTAGGCGCCTCAAAACTCAGTGCATTTTTACACGGGCGCGACGCATTGGGCTGGGTGCACGGCGCATACAACGAGAGGGCCCGAAACTTGCTCAAACTCGCTCCAATCGCCCGAAATTGCATGGAATGGTCTTGAAACAAGTAGGTAGAGCCTCCAAATACTGTTTGCTATCCAAGTTGATGCTTGTTTTTTGGAGCTTATAAAAAACAATCAAACCCTACCATTTGAAAGACCTTGCTGCCTAGGGTTTGATTAACTATTGTGCTATCAAGCCTATCATTCCCTATCACTCTCCCTCTTTCATTTCACTTTTAAAATCCCCAAATCCCAATTCCCAAACATAGTCAAGTGACTGTCCTCACCTTCACTTGATTAAACCATATTTTTCCCACAATCCACTATACCCACTGTCCCTATTTATCACAGTCCCTTCCTACTTGGCACATATTTGGCATTGAAATAAAAGGTACCAAATTCTCCTTTTCAACAAGCTGTTAAACATACACCTTGCATGGACATTATGGAGACAGACACTCATAGAAAATTTTAGGGGCGAATGTTCGCCCTTTGGCGAAATTAAGGGGTTTTAAATTTTTAGTGGGCGAATATTTTGTATTATAGTACATTTTTACAAATCACCTCAAATAGCCCACCTTATTTTAAGGGAGAGGGTAAAAAAGGTAAATTTAGCCCTTGAAATTAGGAGTTACAACCTTCCATTCGCCCATTTTCAAGAATAGGTTTTATTTAAGTGCATCCATTAGCCCATTTTCAAGAATAGGTTTTATGTAAGTGAATCATATGGGCCAAAGGCCCAAATACCATATTTATAAAAGAGGTATGGTAAATTAATAAAAATATAAATAA
>APFE031039712.1:2874-22022 GCA_000404065.3 Pinus taeda
ATGGTATTGGATGCTTCAACATGTATAAATATGTATTGTAACATTGAAAGGAACATAATGAAAAATCAATCTGGTAGTCCTGGTTTTGGGATCCTGGGGAAATATCTGTGTATATGTGTTTTATGTGTTATGCTCTCGCATTGTTTATTTTCTATTCTTAGAATTCATATGCAGGTAATTTCTATACAGGGTTAAAACCTACAAATTTACCTTTTAGTACGAGGGAGATATGTAATTTCTTCACTAGTTAATAGAATGTATACTATTATTATTATTTTTTTCACAAGAAAAAATATGTTGTCTTTTATATGTAAAAAAAGAGAGTTGATATACATAGTTCTTCATCTAATGAAATTTTGTTCTTCTTGTTCTATCATAGGTTCAAACTTTTCAGCTCTATGCAATCTATAAGCCATGAAATATCTATCACTTACAATGTGCCAAAATGGACTTTTAAGAGAATTATAGCAATTTACAGACATGTACAGTCCTTTCAAAAGCATATTAAGAATTTAAAAACCAAAAGGTTAGTAAGATTAGAAAATATTAAAAATGTCGGAGTCGACTCCGTTGTCTTGGATGTATGAAGCATATGTGATGACCCTTGGAATTCCTGTCACACCTCTTTTGGATAGAATATCCGCAACATGGTTTTGCTCCCGGAAGATGTGTGCAAAATAAATGTGCTAAAAGGAACCCACCATGGATTGAATGCTCTTCATCTAGTATGACATCCTTAGAGGCTAAAATCAGTTTATCCCTTTGATCCAATCAATGCAACCTTTTGATTCTCTAAATACCTACAAGTCGTTGATGTTGAGCCATAGTGCTGAGTAAATGAGACCCCATAGCGCTATAATTTCTACCCGGTTGTTGGTGCCTCTGCCACCTTCCCACTAGAAATGAAAGTAGTACCTCGGTTCCATACAAATATGAGCACTGCATCCACATTTAGTATTTTTGATGTGCCATCAAAGAATCCAATAGGAAACTTCCTCCAAATATCCTGTGAGATGAATTTTCTTCTTTTGATTTCTTGCTTTATGGGGCCTATCTCTGAAAAATGTGCTGTTATTTCCAGGGAAGTTTGTCTGATGTCCACCTTCTTATATTCAAAAATCATGTTGTTCTTGCATCTCCATATGCCCCATATAATATAAAAGGGTAGGGAACATAACTCTTGATGATTATTAAACCATATTTTGAAGCATGACTCCAAACTAAGATGTGTCCATTGTCCATCAATCTGAAATATGTGCAGCACAATATGAAAAATTTTTGCAGCCATAGGGAAACTGATAAGGAGATGTGAAAGATCCTCTGAGTGAAGCGAAAAAAGCAGGCAAATCCCTGGTTCCAAGAAGCCTCTATGTGTGAGATTACTCTAGGTGAGTATTTTATCATGGAGGGCCACCCATCCAAAACATTTGAGTTTTAATGGCGGCTCCCATCTTCAAATATTATGCAGCCAGTTAGGAACCTCGGTAATAGTAATTGGGTTGTTAATATGCTTGTATATATCACAAATCACAATTTGTCTCTTGGAAGTGTTACCTTCCCAGGTGATCCTATTTGTCTCATCAATAAGTTAGATTCCATTGGCCTCTATCTATCTAATATAGAGGTCCCATTCAAGATCTCTATCCTCTACCTAATACCAAGACTGAATATGTGGAGAAGAGACCCTATGAGAGACAATGTTAGCGAAATAAAATATACCTCTACTCTGTAGATGATGGAGAAGAGGATCGGATAGTGTGTGTAAGCCTATAAGACCTTTTACGATGTCTACACCAACCGTCGTCCTATTTCAGTTACCCACCCCCCAGCAAAGACTCGCAAAGAGCCAATGTTGATTTCTCATCATGCATCACAAGATATATGAGGAGGAGGGTGTCATATTGGCTCCATCTTGAATCCATTCCTCTAAGTCCTTGTAGACCATGTATTTTCCGCTAATGATTAGTGACCAAATGCCATGACTAGTTAAACCTCTCCACAAGTTTTTCCAGATAAGAGCATGGTTAAAAGATAGTGTATCGAGAATTCCCCAACCCCCACTATCAGTACCTTTGGAAAGAGTAGCCAAACGGGCAAGATGGAATTTTATATGGTCACCTATACTAGACCATATAAATCTAGCGAGAATTCCATCGATCTTTTTAATAATGGCCATTGGCAGCATGTAAAAGTGCATCCAAAAAATAGAAATGGACCACAATACAGATTTTATTAATATTAGTATACCCCCCATGGTCAACCACCTGTGGGACCAATGATTGATTCTATTCTCATTTTTTGCAATAATCCATCCCCAATCTGTAATCTGATAATAGTTCGGCTTAATATGAAAACCTAGGTAGGTGAAACTAGAGTCCATAGGCTAGATTGTGATCTCAAAACATTAGCAGATCTGTACAACCTCACTCTCATTCTCAAAATCAGTTATCAGTTCTAATTTTTTAGAGTTCATAAATAGGCCAGAAGAAGATCCGAAAGATACAAGGATATGCTGAAAGCATTTCCACTCTCAGATGGAAATAACACTGTTGAAAAGTAAGTCATCCATAAACATACAGTGCAGGACTGATACTTGGCAAGTCATTTTAATACCACAGATCAGTCCCTTGTCCCTATAGTCAATAATCCTCTTGTTGAGTGGTTGCATGACCAATATGAAGAGCAAAGGAGATAGTGTGCACCCCTGTCGCAAACCTTTGAATGCTTTGAAAACTGAATTAGGAGCATCATTGATGATAATTGAAAAATTAGCAGAATTCACACATACCATGATCCAGATAACATTATGGTGTGGAATTCCTAGTTTGAAAGGATTAAACTCAGAAAATCCCAGTCAACACTATAAAAAACCTTGCTGATCTCAATTTTCATTAGACATGATCTTTTCCTTCCTACCTTGATAGTATGCAAACATTCTTAAGTGGTAGCCACCACATCCTGAATCTGTCGCCCCTCAAGAAACCTGAATTGTTCTGGCGAAATGTGATCTGTCAAGTAAATTTTTAGCCTAACTGCAAGGAGTTTGGAGATGATCTTATAAACAACATTGCAGATAAATATAGGATGATAGTATTGTAAAGTGATAGGGTTCTTGATCTTGGGAATGAGTGTGATAAAAGTAGCATTTAAGGCACCATAGACATATCTTTACCCTCGATTCTTCCACCACATCTAGTAGGTCTTTGGCCATGATGTCAAAAAAATGCAGATATAACTCGACCACCCACCCATCGGAACTAGGACTCTTGTCCTTGGCACATGCATGTAGAACACTGTGGATTTCATCAATCGTAGCAGGCTAGTCCAAAATCCTATTCTCTTCATCCTGTATGATCCTTGGCATGAGACTAATAAAATCCTTTTGGTCTCGATAGGAATGGACCCTGTCGGTGAAGAGACTTTTAAAATGGAGATAAAATGCCTTTTTGATATCAGATTATGTTGTATAAATGGAGTCCCCTTCATCTCCAATGCTCGAGATACCGTTTTCTTGCCTCCACATTGTTGCAAATCTATGAAAGAACTTCGTGTTATTGTCCTTGACTGCAACCCATGTTGCCCGACTTTTTAATCACCAAGATATTTCGAGTGATTTGTAATATGCATGCTTTTTAGCCTCCAACTCCAAAATCCCAGGTTGATGTGGAACAAAAAGGAAGAGTGGGTGATTCGGGTTAGAGAGCTCTGTGAAGGCATTCTCAATGGAAACCAAAATCCGAGACTCATTAATTTTCATAATCTTGACCCACTTGCAAACCTCCTTTTTCAAGCATGATAATTTGTAGCAGAAATTAGCCATGGGACTTACCTGAGATTTGGGCTCTCGCCAGACCTTGAGAACTATATCAGTGAACTCCATGTGCTTAATCCAAGTGTGGTTGAATTTGAATGGAAGGCCCTTATGCTCAAACTCCCCGACCCATGATAGAGTAATCATAAGATAGTCCAATTCAAAAGCGGGAATAACCGATGAAGAGAGGTCATGCAATCTCACTACCATCTACTCCTTAATAAAAGAATATGTCTAATTACATAAATATTCCATCATTCCCAATCCTTCCTTTATACCAGGTGGGAACAATTTTGATAGGAGTGATGTCACGAAGGGACGATGAATTAAAGAGTGCCTTAAAGTATGTCTCCATATCATCCGCCTTTGCCCTGCGACCCCAATTTTCCTTAACATGCACAGTCAAGTTGAGAACTATGGCAAAAATAAGTGAGGACAGATCTAATAGTCCTGAATTCAAAACCAAATCCCAGAAGCCACGCCTGTTAGAGTAACACATGTACATATTACGGATATGAAGACAACTTTTGGATCCCCATTGGTGTCTATAAAGAAGGATGCCTGCACGAGTCAGATAATCCATGAGCTTAAGACAGGAAGGCTTCCAAGCCATCGTTAAACCTCCAGAAAGACGACTGGAACTATGAGCACAAACATTCCAGCCAGGGCACGCTTTGAGAAGAATTTCCCAAGATTTCTTCTTAGGAATCATAGTTTCCTTTAACAAAATCACATCAGGATGATGCCTATGAATGAGGCCTTTCAGGGAGCTAGCTTTGTGACTGGCCCTCAAACCTCTAATGTTATAGGAGAGTAGGATCATGGGCTAACCAAAGAGTCGGGTTCGTCCGCTCTAAGGACCCAATTATTAGGAGAGGGTGCAACAATATTTTTATGAAGAAGTATCATATTGTGAGGTAGAGGTAAGGCAAGTAGATAGATTCTTGAATTTTGTAGGTTTTTTCTTGCGAGAGATGCATGTTTTTCCAGCAAAAAGGGAAGTAGAAGATGGAACTTTCCCAACCCCATGGTGGAAGAATGATTTCTTGATGGACAAAGGATCCATCCAAAAAGAGTACGAAAAAGTAAGAGTCTCGATATCTCGATCCGGTGAGGTGGGTGATGAGGGCGATGCATGTATGTGCTGAATGTTCGAGGAAGGCGGGATCAATGTCCCAGAAGATAATGGAGCAGGGGGTTGGTCTAGATTAGTTATAGGGAATACCATAGAGGATAAGGTAGAAAAAGGTGATAGGGGTGCGTTAGAAGTCCCAACTGACAAAACAACAAAATACAATTCAGGGGAAAGTTGTGAAGGAGGCGAGTAGAGAGAAGTTGAAGGCATATGATTACCTAGAGGTGCCAAGGAGGGATCATGCGAGATTGTACCGCTCTGTGTCTCCAACAATGGCGGTCTGGGGTGCTTCCAACAAGTGCATTGTCTTGGGCAGTATCTCAGAGGTGACCCGTCAAGTGGCATATCAAGCATCTATATGGGATGCCCCAGTAGTTTATACCAATGTTGCGGTTTAATGAGCCCCATGAAAGGTCCAGGATAGAAATAAGTCTAGCTCCAAGGTCGACCTCCACTAACACCCAAGAAATTCTCGTGTTCATTTGTCAATAGCTACCTTTGTCCCAATAATAAAAATTCAGATGGAATTAGCGATGGCAAAGATTGATGGACAAGTCCAAAGCTCAAGAAGAAGGCCCAACAACTTGGCCCACACGATCTTCCTTCGTGGAGTGGTTGTGATTGGGTTGAATCCAGCCTACCAAGCATGTAAAAGAAGGAAAAAATTTGCCTTTGACCCAAGGCATTCCAAGTATTAGTGTTGCTTCCACTGGACTGAGAAAGTGAAAACACACCCAACTATTCTGCATCATGTTGATGCGTGGCCAATACCCCAGTTTTAGAACCTAGAAAGTAGTCATACACAATTTTATTTTCTTGCCCGTAAGGTGTAGAAATTACCACCTGCAAACAAGGGCATGCAACTTAACTCTCGTGTGGTTCTCCTAGAATGTTTTAGGGCTGAGTTGAAGCCACTCTAGAGATTCTTTTACCTTCAAAGGGAGAGATGTGTTACCGCCTTTCTGCTTACAAGAAGAGTTCAGGAAATCATCTAGAGTAGAGGGCTCAGCAGAGAGTTCAAGAAGGTGTGAAAGAATGTGGTCTTGTGGGGCATCACATAGAGGAAAGGGCTGAGCACAGGATTCATCAGCAATGGCAAGAGTGATGAGTGTCTCGAGATCAGGGAAAGAGGGCTCCAAAATGGTTGACATGTGTAGGAGGTACCAAATGCAGGTGGAGAAGTAAATGAGACGTGTACAAGCCTAGGTTACAGTCCAAGATGTGTAAGGTATGATGACCGGTCCAACGACTGTCTCACCAGGTGTCGTCAATATAAGAGGGGATGAAGCAATTGCATGTAGAATAGTATCCCCGATGAAATGTGATATATAGACTTCCATGCAAATATTAAAGACCGAAGAAGATCCAAAATCAGTCCACTAGATAGCCAATCAATGGTCCCCAAGTCACCACATTCTAATTGGAGTAATAATTGAAATTGAATCAGGTCCCGCCAATACAAAAACCAGAGAGTTGTTTGGAGACTCCATGGTTGTAGGAAATCTTATTTTTTCTTCAGACCTCCACCGTGCTCCACACTCTTCAACCTATTTCAAATATATATCTAGAGGATATGTTTAAGGTATATGTGGTGCTCTGTTTTTCTTGCATCTGCTCTTCTGTTGACAAATTCATTTACCTTACCCCCATCTTGTGTTCTCCTCAAAATTGTATTTTTGATACAACTATTGTATTCCTGTTCTTGCAAAATCTCTTTGTTATCACTCTTTAATGTGTTTTGTTGTGTCTTCCTCCTCTTGTGTTCATGTCTCCCCCTCTTCGAACTACATAGAAAAATTAACTGTCACCCGAATGTGATGTTGCGTCTGTGTGCTTCGTTCCGTTCTACTTCCTACTCATCCAGTTGTGGTTTCAAGATTCGTTGTCCCTCTTTCATGTCCTGCAGATACATTGTTAGTATATTATCCTAAGTCCTATAAGGATTAGAGATGTTTATGGCTGTCCATCTAGCGTCCATGGATCCTCCCTCCTGCTATGTATGTGTGCTTCATTCTGTTCTACTTCCTGGTCATCCAATTGTGGTTTCAAGATTCGTTGTCCCCATGCATTGAGCGCTTGTGATATGCCATGGCTTTCTACAATTTTGAATGTGTACTTCTAGGTTGCGCACTACATGCCATGGTTGTCTGCAATAGTAGTTACCTTTAGAATATTGACATAAATTTGCTCCAACTCTAATATTCTCAATTACTCCATAGAAAGTTGATATATGACATGTAAGAATAATATTATTGATATTACATTATGTTAACAAAAATGTGAGCCACAAATAAAATATTTCAATGTCCTATTAAACAAGTGTTGCAGATTCCTATGAATAACTCAAAATATAAATTTTCCTATATTTTCACTTTCCATAGTTAGAGTATGTAAACTTTATTTAATTTTTAATATAAGGTTGATATATAACATCCAAAAAACATTAAATTTTTATTATTATTATAGATTATAAATTAAAATATTTGAATATGTATGTGAGTAAAATATTTTAACCATCATATATATATATATATATATTATATATAAGAAAAAGAAAGTGAGAGAGTTTGTATTCCCATTGATAAAGTGTTTTCTAATTGGAAGTATGAGGGAAAATTGTAATTCCTTTTAGGTTAATATGGAATTGATATATTAAATTTTAAAAAATATTAATATAAAATATTTCAAAGTGTGTGTTACATTTTAAAAATATTAATTATGTGTGTGTGTGTGTGTCACATTTTAATTATATTAACTACATTGTAAGGCATTCCCTCTGAGAACAACTCCCCTCCCATGCCACCTGTGTTGTTGTGTGCCATTGATTTTGGTGTTAGACAATTAAAATAACCTCAACCGTGGGATTAAAGACAATTATTGTAGTTACACTTTGGAAAGCATAATCAAATCTAAAGAATTGAAATGATCTACTCACAAAACCTAGTGCAACAAACTGCAACTTCTCCTTCCATATTATCCTGTGTTGTGAAATTCTTGAAGCAGACATATTTCTGTGTCTTTTAGACATAGCTAAACTGAATTGGCCAAACAAAATCTCCACTTCTCTTTTGGATCAACCGGTGAGGTCAGGGAGATCTGGTCTTCCTTTTGATTATAAGTCTTTAATCTCTAATTTCCTTGCTTTGGTTTTAGTTTTTGTTAATTCATTAATTAATGTCTTAAAACAAGAAAGTGCAGAGAACAGAGGCGAAAATTTGGCAAGCACCTTCAAAATATTTTGAAATCTACCATCTAATTAAGTTGTTATACCGAACACAAATGCTAAAATTCACACGTTGCTTTTACCTATGGGAAAATATGATTTTATCTCGTGGTGAAATTATGTTTGTGTTGGTCAGGTTTTGTTTGAAGTACCATACATATTTCTGCAAGACGGTTGAGAGTTCTTCGACCATTAGATCCCATTCTTTTAATTGTCAACCAAATCTTGATTTGTGCAACCATTCCTTGTTTATATTTGAAATATTATAACCCATAAACATCTCTTCATGGCGGTTTTTGGCAAGGAAACGGAACCAAGTTTTTCTTCTTCCCAACAGGCGAGTTTTCTTTTTCATTGTTATTTGTTAGCTTATGATTTTTTCTTTGTAGAAGATAGCTAGAGGCATGGGCACTAGAGGCCTTGGCTCACGATAGAGGCCTTGAATAATGATCCCTACCCCTTCAGTCATTACATCCCATCCACGCATCCCATCCCTACAATTCTCGGCAATTCTCCACCATTGTTCTTCATCGATTTAATACATATTTGTCTCTTTCAATATTATGATAATGATACAAGGCTTTTATTTTTGTGAGAACTATAGGGAAAACATTGTTAAAATCATATGTGCCTTTGGGTTTGTGGAAAGGAGGAAGAAAATGGACAAGCTCTAACAAGACAATTTCTAAAATAAGGATTACGAATAGACAAAACTATTGCCAAACCAAATAAAGACCAAAAGAAACATGTTCTCTTCTTCTCAAATGTTTATAGGTATAGCATGTAGATACACAACACCTTTACAAGGTTTATGTAAATACACAACTATACATAATCTTGGCTATGAAAATGTAGCTTACAAGAGAAATTTTATACTAATAAGTGAGGCTTCTGAGGAAGCCTCTCAAGCAAATGCCACAATGATAATCGTAGGAGAAGACCAAACAATATAATCAAATGGGCTTGACGGAGTGAGAAATTTATTTCCTATACAACAAGAACAATTTGTATTTCCAGCCTCCTACTATTCAGGGAACTCCACAAAAGTGTCTGATGAGCTCTAGAAAAGTCCATTTTGGTGTAGGAGGCACAGAAAGAGTGCATTACCTTTGGCAAGAAACACCACACTACTTCCTCCTTTGGTTTGAATGGCATTTTGACTTCATTACTCCATCTTTACACAATTTCTACATGTGAAACTATGTACATTCTTTCTTCGATCCGCAAGCTAGGATTTCATATTTACTTTCACAATTTTTCTTTAAAGATTTTTAGTCACTTCTTTGTTCCTTATTTATATAAATATATGAACTTTTGAACTTGACTTTAATTTTACTGAAACAAACTTCTCAAACCATAAACTTAACTTTAAATGTCTAGCTTCCACTGAGTCTCTCCATAACTCTATCATTCCCCTCACGGTTTTGTTTATTTATTTATTTTTGTTTTAAGTTGCTCCTCCTCAATAGTTCTCCTAGTAATTACAATCACTATGAGTTCTATTCAAGCCGATGATAAAAATGACACTAGCAAAGGAAACTCAAGAAGTATGGATAAAATATTGGAAACCAGGGCCTAAACAACTCATAAGAAACCTTTCAAGAGTGGCATTTTACCATATTCTTATACAATTATTGGATTGCATACAAAATCACAAATCTCACCAATATTACCATACTTCTCCATTCAAATGCCAAATTAAATTTTTTAGTGAAAATTAGTAACGTGTCATAGATATGAATCAAAATTCTTTAGCGTTGTTGTATTATTTCACTAGCTCTATATGTTTGTACAAGCTAAAGGAATGCTCCAACAATCTCTTCACGTTACAGGTCTATGCATTAATGTCTGTTGCGTTCCCACTATAGGTTGCTTTTCATTAACAATTACTCCAACACTCTCTCCTTAATTCAACAACTTCTCTACACTCTAACACATGCTTGGATGCACACACTAAAATAACTCCCACTGACTTGATCATTGTTTAGCGGAGGTTCTATTATACACATACTTTAACATAGTTGGAATGACTTTCTAAATGCTTTCAGTGTGCCAAAGTCTACATGCTGGATCGTTGCTTCACAAAGCTACAAACTTTATTTCACAATCAATATTCGATGTTGAACAAGGTGGATGGTTTCCCACACAGCTTCTTATCCGACCATCAGTAAATCTCCTCCAACGTAGATGGACTCACTCATAGTGAGCACACCCAAACAATTTAGAAAATTGATCACTTACAACAGTGGTCTTTATACACACTGAACCTTGGGGCTCCTTTGACTGTATATCCACCGAAAAGAAAAGCTAAAATAGCTACCATTTTTGGACGCCAAAAAGGAAGAGGAGGAAATGGCTCCAATAGGCACTCATTCACAGTTGCCTTCAACGCAGGTTTGATAATAAAAACCCAACAAAAGCTTCACACAGTCTCAGGGAAAATTTTAAGAACCACCCTAAATTTATATGTATAATAAATGGGTGAATACCCATGATACATAGGAAAAATGGGAGGCAATTTTATCAATAATATAACATGTATATATAATTTTTTGGCGAATCTCTCACCTGATTATATTATCTTGTAAAGTCATGGTGAATCTTTCACTGAATTATAAAATCTTGTAAGATGTTGGCAAATCTTTCACTGAATAATAAAACATTGTGAAGTCTTGGCGAATGTTTTGTTAAAGTATGAAACCATATATGATAATAGGAAAACATATTCATTAAACTGTAATATACTAACATACATGTTTGGAAAAAAGAAACATATTTTTCTCTTCCTACAAACAATGTTGCAAGTTTCAGTGGTCGTGTTTGTCAAGGTTCTTTCATATCCTTCTATTAGTTTTGATAATATTCCACAACAAATTTCTTGTATGTGTTGATCTTGACTACCATTTTTGTCAAGGTAGGAGAGATTAATATTTTCTCTACTACTTTCATCAAGCTATGAGAGATTAATGTTTGTACAAATTTTGTTTTACTTTTCTCCCAACTTTTGTTTCCTTGAGTGTTTCCATCACTACCTTGTTGATTCCATATCAAACCAATTTCTCAAATGTCAACCTAACTGTGTCAAAGGACTTTCTTTCTTCTATAAATTTGCAGCCTCATTGTAAGGAGAAGTTTTAATATTTGCAAGGGCAATTTATAAACACTTTCATTCGCTCTTGGGGTAGTTTTTAAGCCATCGACCTTCAGGTAGTTCAACCCTCCATATGATATTTGGTCATTACACTATATTCTTCAAGAAATATATAATTTATGAAATTCATTCTACCATGTCATGAAGTGTCGAATCAAGGGAATCCCATACTTATGAACCATACATGTGGTCTTACGATGCAATCTTCTGTTTTGAGTCATTGTGTTAAAGTCCCTCATCTTCAGGTAGGCTTTATGCAAGTAGGAAAATGAAACATGGCCCCCTTACTTATCGATCTTCCTTTCTCTTACCTGAATAGTTGTATCTTACCCAACCAACAAATGGTTCCTACCTTGAATGATGGGGTTTAATAGACCAACAATAATTTATGTAACTCTAGTCCTCACCACCTGAACACCTTATGGCCTAGCACGAATGAAGGCATGTTAAGGATTTCTTCATTAGTCTTCGTAAAGATCATTTCAATTCATATACATCATGGCTTCCACTAACCACTCATGTAGAGTTACTTGGCTTGGCAATGCAAATTTCTCATTAATGCTTCCCATCACTCGACCACCTTCAATCATATTCATTTCAACAATTTCATTTTGATTAGTATTTGTAAAATTTGTATGTGGTTTTTGTCATCAACGACTACTATTTTTTTCTTGAATTGCTCCATCATATTCTTAAGTAGCATTGCCATGTTCATCATCATCACCTAATAAATTATAGCATCCTTGAGGTAGACTCAACATGTTTATAACAACTTTTGCATCTTTATCACCAGGTATTTCAAAAACTTGGCTACAAGCCTCATTATTGGTAAGAGCATCATAATTGACTAGCGAAATTCCATTGCACCTACATTTCATATGAATATTAGAGGGTGTCAAGGTCCTTTCGATAGATATGCTAGAAATTTCAACTGTTTCAAACCTTTTTACCTCTCTCAATGGGTTCTTTTCCATCCAATTTATTCTCTCAAACCTTAAATAATTCTTAAAAGGCCCAAACACACTTCTAGGGGTTGCAACTTATGAGTAATGTCTAAGCAATTCCAACACCATGTATGCCTATCGTGTTTGCCTCCGTGGTTTGTAAAACTATGTTGTTGTGATGGTCGTAAAAAATTAACAAGTATATGTTTGTAAGATAGACGCCTCCAAGTAAAAAGTGACAAAATGGTATATCCAAATCATAAACAACTATTTTGTCGTCCATGCATTAGGATGTGCAACCATGGATATTCCTTTCTCACAATTCTTGACATGGTTCTTCATATTTTTATTTCCCTAAAACAAATATAGCCTAGACATTGATAAACCAATTGTAATTGCACAACAAAATATAGTTATCCACGCTATTGTTAGGAAACAATTCGGCACATTTTCACTCATTCTCTTGGTATTTATCCACATGCCACAATTCCTTCCAACTTGGAAAGGAAACTCATCACAATTGCATATATATGTTGTAAATTGTATGAATGATCTTTGTATGCCTTGGATAGAGTTTAATAGAACTTGGTCAAAATTGTAGGGTGTAAATCCATAGCTTTGTCTCTATTTAGGATTTCAATTGTTCATAATGCCAGGTATTGATATATTTTCTTAACTCCTGCACACCCTGATTTCCCCAAAATCCATCTTTGAATGGACTCAAAGTGGAGCAATGTTAGCCTTAAGTTGTATCAACTCTAGGTCATGGCAAATTTCAAGTATCTCCTTACACCAATCAACTATTTCCTCCTTTTGTTTAATTAACACTATAATAACCCATTTCTTCTTCTTCCTTGCATGAGGTATTTAGCCAATAATTTATTGATGTTGTTGAGTTCCATATTTTCTCACTGCACCTCTTATTAAGAATCCATTTAAGTCAATATCATCAATTTCCTTCAGCATATCCTCTTTAGTTCAACCTTTATTAACACTAATATTCTTGGTTAAACTTTCACCTTGCACTATAGTTCATGAAAAAGCACCACCTTCAACATCTACATCATATGCTCTTCAGCTTTTATATCATTATGCTCTTTAAAACCTACAGGATTTAACTCCTCATTTGAGGAAGAGTTTTGTATATCATCCACCCTTGTCACTTAAGTTCTTACCCTCACAAGAGAAACACTATTTCCTCGTGCATGACAGAAAAACATCAAACAAACAAATATTGTAGAATAATAGAGGTTGATGCATTGCATAGCAACGAGAAAATGAAAAACTTTAAGGTAAACATAGGTGACAAGAAACAAAACTTTAAAAGGAGAGATTTTATGAAAAAGTGTTGATCCCTAACTAAAGATTCGTGGTGAGAGAAATGTTTGTAGTGACCTATAGAGCAATATTGCAAACTGAGTTGAAGAAATGGTGCTTTCATTAATGATGGTTTAGATTTATAATGATTCATTGGATATCTTGATTGATGAGTCCCAAGAATAAAGATACATTGTATGAAATTATGATAGTGATCTAGAGAGCAGCATTGTAAACTGAGTTGCCGCAATGGTGCTTCCATGAATTATAGATTAAATATATAACATTCCATTGGAAAGTTGAGTGGTGAATGGTCATCAACATGGATTGCATATGTAGAATGATGATATATGTGTCTAGGATTGATTTGATTATGATCTAGGGGCTCTTAGTTTCTCCTAGCCAATGCTGGTGCTTCTAAAATGTTTAATGGCCCTCACAGATTGATTTGATTAACGGTCATTTTGAACATAGTTGAATACGTTACTCCTTTGCATTATATATTGCAAAATTAGGGGTGGGTCATGGAAAGCATTGAATGATAAGCATTACCTATTCATGTCTACTCAAATTCACGAGGGGAAAGAAGCATTGAGCTCTATATGGACTTGAGGTTATACATATTGGAACATCATTTACTACAGACATTCTCCAACAATCAACCTCCATGTCCAATGCGATAGGTAATTTGTACATCAAAACTGAACCTTGTTGGACTAGTTCTTAATATCTAAGGATTTGAAGTGTCTTTACGTTAGATCATTTAAAGATGTGTTTGGACATGATGTTTTGTATGGTAGTGAACCAAGAGTCACTTTCTAGACAATTGTATGCCTAGTGAGTTTATCAACTATTTTTAAACTTGTGAGCATCTTCGTTATTTTAATACTACTTTTATACTGTGTTATTGGTGTGCTGTGTTCTTATTTGTTATAGCTTAAGAGGTTAGGTTCTATCTCCACTATTGGTCCCCATTCCACTAATGGCTTCCCTCCCCCAGTTTATGTAATATTCCTAATTAGCCATGGCTAATTGGAATATTCGATTTTGTTCAATTTTTGCCTTCTATAGTTATTAGTAAATAAAAAAGGTGAGGACGGGGGACATAACTCACTTTTAGAATAAAAAGTCACTTTCTAGTAGCACAACGTTGTGACTTAGAGGGGAGCCAAGGGGGCCAAAGGGGGACGCAGAAATGGAGCCCACGTAGACACATGGAGGGACTGCGCAGGAGGGAAGAAACATGTGGCAAGAGAGGAATCACGCAAGAGGAGGTGAGCCTTGGGATTGAGAGAGGAAAAAGCTATAAAGGAGAGAGGAGCCCCCTCATTTTGATAATTCTGGTTATGAGCATTTGTTATAGTCATTTCGAATTAGAGCACGCTGGCTGCTTAGCTGGTTTGCAGCACTGTTTAGTGCATTGAGTGTCTCTGTTCGGAGATCTCACCCTTAGCCCTGGGGAACTTCGAGTGCCTGCTCGAGAAAGGTATTTCCATTGGCATTCCAGTAGTAGTTTCATCAGCATTTTAGCAGCAATTTCATCAGCACTTCAACAACAGTTTCATCAGCATCTTTGAGGAACTGCGCAGAACCCCAAGGGCGTGATTTTCGGGGGTCAGCCATTTCAGAAAAGCTTTATGGGTTTTCTGGGTTTCTTGAGTAGAGTCTGATTCCAGAGTTTCAACCTTTTTTGAGGAGGGGAGCAGCCCCAAATCCTCATTCGATTTCCAGCAGCAGCGACAACACGATAGTTTTCTAGCCGCTGGGACGCAGATTAGTGTGAGGCCATTCCAAGAAAGTTTTCTTGGTTTTTCTAAGTTTCTTGAGTAGAGCTCGAATCTAGAGTTTCATCTTTTTCCGATGAGGGGAGTAGCCCCAAATCATCATTTGTTTTCTAGCAGCAGCAGTACCACAACAACAACATCCACGCAGAGAGGCCATTCTTGTCATTCTAAGAGTATTTCTTCACTTGCCTTGTGCAAGTCGAGGTGCCATCTGTCTAATCACCTCTTGTACTCATTTATTGATCAGTATAATAAAATGGCTTAGCATTTCTCACTGCATTTCTTGTGTATCTGCTTATATTCTCAGTTTACATTATTATATGTTGTTCCACTGTTATTTTATCACTTCTATGTTATTATATCATTTGCACTATTTGGTTGGAGTTTTTGCGAGGGTTTGAGGAATATTCTGGGTTAGGAATATTACAGTGGTATCAGAGCATAGATCTGGCTCAGCCTGTGGAGCTGGAAATCTATGACACCAGGAGAAAAACCATACATTTGTTATAGAGGTAGGAGGTACAATGATACTCGACGTAGGTTGGAGAATACCTACGGAGAGGGAGATTATGTTCCTGTGGCAAATGTAGAACAAGAGGAACTTGTGGTAGACACAGAACAGAGAGAGCCAATAGTAGACGCAAAGCCGATGACAAACGAGGATGGGAAGAGATTTTCGGATATGCTCCTCAAATTAGTGCAGGATTTGTCGAGGTAGATTGAGGTGATGGGGCAGAGATTCACGGCAGTAGAGGCCAGACAACATGAGAGCTTTTCAGATTGGTGAGAGATCAGGTGCATCCCATCAGTTGCCAGAGAAGTGTGATACTATGCAGCAGGTGGCCTCACATGCCCCTACATGCTCTACCATGCCCACTTTCTTAGGAGCAGACACGGGGGCCGTGGCCCAGTAGGAGGCAGAGCCCGGACATACGGGTGATTATTTTGCAGAGTACCAGGCCTATGGGCAGGAGTTCAGGGAAGCCCTCTCATTCAGAGATTTTGTTCAGCTCCAGCAGGATAGAAAACCCCACGATCATCACAGAGGGTACTGACATTACCATGATGGTGACACCCACCGTGCATCTAGCAGATTCCACTTGCCTACGTTTGATGGCTCATCAAATAGTTCAGCAAAGTCTTGGGTGGAGAAGTTGGACATTTATTTCCAGCTTAACCAGATGTCGGAGGTAGAGGCCATCAAGGTGGCAACGTTGCATTTGGATGGTGAGGCCCAAGATTGGTGGTTTCATGGGATGGTTACACTGGGGTACTCCACAGTGACATCATATGTCGAGTTTACCAGGAGACTGATGGAGCGATTTGATTGGAGGGATCCAGAGCAACATTTCATTGAGCTGACGACACTCAAATAGACAAGGAGCCCAAAGACTTACATTGCAGATTTCTTGAGGGTCTCCGTGATGATGCTAGACCTATCCATGAAACGGAGGGTCTATATGTATGTTGAGGGGTTAGTAGAGCCACTTCGAGGTTTAGTCCGATCCACTAAACCAGCCACACTCCAGGAAGTTATCAGCAGGACCTGGGACTTACAGGATGTCTTACCTAGGACCTGGACACCTTACCCCCATAGACATACTTTTTAGTCTAAGGGGAAGGATGTGAGGATTCCTCCTCCAAAGGGGAATCCAAGACGAGTACAGCTTAACGATGATGCCAAGAGGGAGCTGAAGAAGAAGCGGTTGTTCTTCACCTGTCAGGAGCCATGGGCACCAGGACATAGATGTGCTACTGGCAGAGCACATTTTATTGAGGTCTTCTCCGAGAGCAGTGGAGAAGAGGATGACGAGGATGATGTGGAGGTAGGAGATAGCCATGTCATACAGGACCTATGCCACCTCCACCACCACCAACAGGTGGTGCATCTTTTGCATCCACTAGAGGGGCCCTTGCAATGTTGCGAGGAGTTCCCAAGTATCTGACACTATGTGTACGAGGGAGACTACGTGGCCAGCGCGTATCAGTTTTGGTTGACAGTGGGGCCACCCACAACTTCATCGATGCATAGATGGTTGAGCGGAGAGGTATACAGATAAAGAGCTTCGATGGGTTTTCAGTTTTGGTCCCAGGAGATCAGACTATAATGTGTGCTTGTTATGTTCCAGAGCTATCAGTGACAATGAGCACCTACACATTGACTGACCACTTTTTCGTGGTCGATATTCTGGACACCAACATGATACTGGGTGTTCAGTGGCTCATTACTCTAGGGAAGGTCACGACAGATTGGAAGATCCTGGAGATGGAGTGGGATGATGAGAAGACAGGGAGGCATGAGAAGATACGGGGACAACACACATATCCGCCTCAGACTGTTTCGGCTCATTGGATGGAGGAAGTCTTCTGAAAGGGAGACATAGAGTGGGAAGTAGAGCTGCATGCATCAGAGGCAGGGACTACAGGGCAGACGATACATCTGGAGATATAGTCCATCCTTGACCGATATGCCATAGTGTTTGGGGTGATTCCGCCAGGAAAGCCACCGGACCGGGGGATTGAGCACACTATCGAGCTTGAGCAGGGCATCCAGGCAGTGATCACCACCCCCTATAGGCACCTCAAGGCCTATCAAGATGAGATTGAGTGGGCTATCCAGGAGTTGCTTGCTCTTGGGCACATTCGACCGAGCATGAGTCCTTTTGCTTCTTTTGTGGTGTTTGTGAAGAAGAACGATGGTGCATTGAGTATGTGCATTGACTACAGGGTGAGGACTGATCACAACAGCCTCAAGTTTTTTTTGGAGCAGAAGCAGCTACAGGAGAGGCAGTAGAAGTGGATCAATAAGATCCAAGCATATGACTTTGACATTGAGTATGTCAAAGGTAAGAACAACGTTGTAGCAGATGCCCTTTCACATAGACCAAGCACGTTGTCTCTTATGAGCTTGGATACAGATTAGAGGGCTCAACTCTTAGTAGAGTACTCCAAGGACAGGTTTGCATGTGAGGTCCTGGATGGGTAGGTGGCAGATGAAAGGTACAGGGTGGTCGATGAGATCATCTATTACAGGGATCGGATCTTCTTTACTGAGGGGTCTCAACTCAAGATAAAGATACTCCACATCACATGATTCACCTTTGGCAAGACATCAGGGGTTTACCAAAACCTACAGGGTCATTAGAGAGAGGTTCTCATGGAAGGGTCTCAAGGAGGACGTACTCCAGCACATCTGGGAGTGTGATGTTTTCCAGAGGAACAAGGGAGAGATGAGCCATCCTGCGGGTTTATTGCAGCCTCTTCCCATTCCGGAGGGGAAATGGGAGAGTATTTCGATGGACTTCATCACAGGGTTTCCCTTGGTATAGGACAAGGATTGTATCTTTGTCATCGTTGATCGAATGACAAAGTATGCACATTTTTTTGCCATATCCGCACACTTTACAACAGCACAGGTGGCCGAGATGTTCTTCAGAGATATTTTCAGGGTACATGGTCTTCCTAAGACCATCATTAGTGATAGGGACAACAGTTTCATGGGTGGTTTTTGGCAGGAGCTTTTCTGGTTGGTGGGGACGGAGTTTACAACGAGTACTAGTGATCACCCACAGATGGATGGGCAGACATAGATAGTTAACAAGTGGCTGGAGGGCTACTTGCATAACTATGTCAGTGGGCAGCAACGAGCATGGTTGAAGTGGCTGCATCTGGGGAGTACTGCTACAATACTTCACATCACATGTCCATTGGTATGTCACCATTCTATGCCTTATATGGGTATCATCCTTTATCTTTTGTTGATGTGATGTTTGGTGATAGCAA
>APFE031039716.1:0-19713 GCA_000404065.3 Pinus taeda
CCTCCACCACCACCTCCTCCTCCTTTACCACCACCTCCTCCACCTCTGCCACCTCCTCCACCACCACCAACCCCTACTGCTCCTCATCCTCGTCCACCACCACTTCCTCTACCTTAGCCTTCCTCTCCTCTGAAAACTTAAAAAAAAAAAATTAAAACTTCATATCATTTCATTCTCTTTATTTATAAATACTTATTGAGTCATTATCTCCTCCTCCTCCTCAGGGAAAAAAAAAACCAATAAATTAAAATTGCATATCATTTCATTCTCTTTATTTATGATAATTATTGATTCATTCTTTACCGTGATAATTCAGATATCAATATATACATGATAATATAACAAATAATATGTAAAAAGATATACAATATAAATAAGTAATTATGAGAACAACAATTTAATTAATAAAATTTTGTAAAATTTATATAAATAGGATGAAACGTTGTTGAAAGAAATTGCAGCCAAGTCAATGTTTATTCTCAATGTCCAGAACTATTTAAAATCAGTAAAATCAGTAAATTAATTATATAAAATCTTTAAAAAGTAAAATAAACAACAGTCATAGTTACCATAAACATAAATTCTCTAAACCCTGAATATAATTAACATACAAACACAAAACACAACACACAATGAAACTTCAGAAAACCTAGGCTATAATAATAATAATAAACTATAATATATTATTATTATAATCTAACATATCTGATCTCAAATGGAACTACAAATATGTTCCTTTGTCATTGGACCAAATCAGGTTACGGTGGCCAAAACACAAGCTTACAAAAACAAAAGTACTGTATTTCAATACCTTCTCTAAGTTTCAACTATCTTTCAACTGATTGTAGCCATTCAGCTCTGTTTCAACTAATTGTAGCCATTCAGCTTTTACTGTTATCTGTGTTTATATCTCAGAAGGACTACTTGTAATTGTGTGTGAGGACCGACGAATCTTGATGACGAAGTGCTCAGTCTTTCCAATGTGTGATTAGACTTTCCAATGTGTGAGCAAAAGTATCAATAAGTGCTTCCCATAGTTGCAGAAAACAAGACTCGAAGAAGAGGCAGAGGTTTGAAGTTCATAGGCATTTTCAATAGAAGTTCGCACGCTTGTTGGAAAAATGAGTACCTATTGCGCAGAGGTCCAAATCCCACATCTCAAAATCTATGTGCTGAGGTCCTTGAATGCAATAAAAATTCAAACTCGTGCATTTATTACCCTATCTTTCCGTCAATGAACAACTTCTATGTTATTAAAATATGGATTATTAAAATATGGATTATTTTTAAGATCTTAACCCTACGAAGATTATGTTGTGTGGAATGGGACAATATATTTATGTGTGGGGTGGGAAAATAATGAGATGCCGAGATCGGATAACTAGCCAACATGAAATCGGTTAAACATTCCACCCACCTTTTTCGATCTCGGTTGCACAGCTGGAGGAAGGATTGGATCTCGTGTGGGCCTCACTGGAAACTGGACAATTTAAATGAGATGATATGAGGCCACCATCTATCGAAAATGGCAATGAAGGATAGTATTCAAGTAATTGAAATTAGTATGAGAGGTCGGCTGGTTGAAATTAGTATCAAGAAGTCAGTAGATTTTACACTAACATGGAAAAACGACTGTATACTTGTTCTGGAAGCTGAACCTAAGGGAGACCGGAAAAATGAGTTTATACTTGTTCTTGCAACCAACACAAATTTGAAAGCCAACACAGAATTGAAGCTTGATCGATTGGATGTGGCAGAGGATCTTCTGGAACAGAAAGAGAATTCATAAAAAACGACTGTATACTTGTTCTGGAAGCTGAACCTAAGGGAGACCGGAAAAATGAGTTTATACTTGTTCTTGCAACCAACACAAATTTGAAAGCCAACACAGAATTGAAGCTTGATCGATTGGATGTGGCAGAGGATCTTCTGGAACAGAAAGAGAATTCATAAAAATGCATTGGACCAAATCAGGTTACGGTTTCCGAAACACAAGGTTACAAAAACAGCAGTACTGTCGGTATGTATTGCTTCACTAAATGTATTTCAATACCTTCTCTGTGTTTCAAGAACAGAAGCAATTCCATTCTTTTTCAACTAATTGTAGCCATTCAGCTCTGTTTCAACTAATTGTAGCTACTCAGCTCTGTTTTTATATCTCCTAAGAAAATTTAATTCGCTGAGGTGAGGACTAATTGTAATTGAGTGTGAGGACCGACGAATGTTGATGACGAAGTGCTCAGACTTTCCAATGTGTGAACAAAAGTATGATGGAACACGAAAAGTATCGATAAGTGCTTAGCATAAGTGCCTCCCATAGTTGCAGAAAAATAATTATAAACAAGTAATCAACATTTCAAATTATCCATAAATGCAGAAAACAGGGCCATCCATAGTTCCAGAAAACAAGACTCGAAGAAGAGGCATGGTTTGAAATGTTCCGTAAACAAGAAGTTCTTTTTTAATGTTTGAAGTTCATAGGTCCTTGAATGTAAGAAAAATTCAAACAGGATACCTTGACAATCACGGTATTCTTTGATGGAACTTTATCTCCTCCGAAGATGAGATGAGGTCCAAACATTGCCACTGTTTTACATGCTGGGCCACCATACAGCTAGTGCAGTTTCCTTGAAATCTATCGAAAATGGCAATGAAGGATAGTATTCAAGTAAGTAATTGAATAGTTCTTATGCTTCATCAAAAATAAGCATTGTCTCCTGATCTCGGGCTTCAGATTTCGATCCTAGGTCGGTTGGTTGAAATTGGTCTCAATGGATTTTATACTAATATGGAAAATTGAGTTTATACTTGTTCCGGAAGCCGAACCTAACCTAACGGAGACCCTCAAAATCTTACAAATTATAAAACCAAGATCTATCCTGATCAACTAGTTATCAAAATCAAGTAAACTAAGGAGGTTAACCTAATTAAAGAAAATGAAATAGAATGAAAGAGACTTTATGAGAAGAACAAATTACCCTAAATTTAAATAAACACAGAGGAAGAAAATAAACAGAGTACCTGAAACCAATTTGGAATAGTCCAAGAGAATAGCACAAGGAGGAGCGTTTGCGTAGGAGCAGCAACCAGAGCGCATTGTAATATAACAACTCTCTCCTGGGCGGTTCCTATGAATCAAATCATAAATGAATTTACTTCGATATATCTAAATCAATAACGAATCAAGAAATAGCAGAGGATCTTCTGGAACAGAGAATTCATCAAAATCCGTTGTGCTCATCGACAGAAAGAGAATTCATCAAAATTGCATCCAACAAAGGATCCAAAATTTTACCTATGGAGACTCTCCACAAAGACAAAATCCTGACACCCAAATGGAGGCTCTTCCCAAATTTATAATGTAGAAGTGCTTCCATTTCTTTTTCCTTTAACATAAACCGCTTTCGTTGGCTTTTTGCAGATCAATGGATATTCCTATTCCGGCTTTCTTTGGCTTTTTTTACAGATTAACGGATATTTCGGCTTTCTTTGTTTTTTCTACAGATCAACGGATATACTCGCTCGGACAAACTCATCATGCATCATAGTTATTTCTGTTTTAGGGAGGTCTCTCACTCCTACTTCTTCCCACCAAAAACTTTTTCACCAATTCATCTTTTATTATAAACTGATTAAGCCCATTCTGGTTTATTATAAACTAATTAATTAAATCTAAGTCAAAAAAATTAGGTAACGGTAAGCTTCCCTCATATTTCAATTTCCATTATTTTGGATTTTTTTTTTAATTATTATTATTAATATGGACAGTAAAATAAAATAAGAATTTAAAATTAAAATACATTTCTAAATAATAATGTATAATTAAAAGCTTTTTTAAAATTTATGTATATATTAAAATAATATTTTAAAAACAATGTATGGAAAAGTAAACAAAAAATCATATATCTTAATTTTGTTTGCATTTTATACAGAGCTACCAAAAGTTATTTGATAAAGTTTACATAATTTTATATAACGTTTTATGTTCCATAAACATAATGATCGTATATTCACAAAAATATCGAATTGAAAGCATTTTATTTCAATTTTACATCTTAGTTATGGTAAAATTTAAAAATATGTATAAATATTTTATATTAATAACATGATATTTATTTTTACATTTGATTTGTTATTTTTTTTAGAAAATCAAAATTTTGATATGATTTTTTTTATCTTAAAAATGATAAATGATAAATGATAATCATGAAAGTTTGAAATATGTATTTAATATTGACTAGTGAATTATTATTTATAGTTTTATGAATTAATATTTACTTATATTTAGTTTCTTTTATACACAAGAAGTATTTATTACATAAGATTAATTTTACAGTTTTTATGTTACATCAAATCCTTTATGGACAATAATTAAAATTTAAGATATAATGCTTAAATAAATATTAGCAATAATAAGAAAAAAATTAACGATAATTATAAAAAGACTATGAAGCCTTACTAACCACCATCAATGTAATTACTCGTGATGTGGCTTTCCATGAATAATGATGAGTAACTCTGAATTAAGAGATAGCAATATGTGATGGCTATCTATAATCTTAGTTTAACAACTACAATATGATAACTTTTCCCACTGTTTAAAATTTTTTTAAATAATTCTTTTTAATAATCCTTTAATATCAATGTTTTAAAATAACCTTTTTTATACTTTATGTTTATTTTACTTATAAATATATTAAAATATTTTATAAATTAATTTAGAATATTATTTTTTTGGTTGTTTTCTTTTAAATTAGATCACAATTTTTAAGTAAGATTGAGATTTCTTGTACTTTAAAATGAATCTTTGAACATATAAATGAATTAAAACCTTTAGTATTCCATAAAATCTCTATTATATTTCAAGCAAAACTGACTTTAAAAAATTCTAAAAAAAAAGAACAAAACTTGTATTCATCCAATTACAATTTATTTTGAACGTGTTAATGGATAATATATTCCCATCTAAATAGTTAGTTATTTATACATTGTGTTGTATGCCTTCATGAATATTTGGAAAGAAGACATTAGATTTTTTCGTCAAAATCTACAGCATGGGTATGACGATCATGACCACATCCATCACCTCCGTTGCTTATACATCTACTCTCATGAACCATAGTATTAAGTGGGAAAATGAGGAGGAGGAATTTAGAATCACTAAGGGAATTGTATATTTTCTTTTGGAAGGAAATAACAATATGACAGGGTGAATGACGAATCATGAACAAGTTGGGTGACAAAAGAGGCAAGAAATATTTAGACATACGTAATGTTTTCCATCACCAAACAAGTGAAAGAGGCATTAATGTTAAGTACAAGGAGATCACACAGAGGATATGTAGCAGTGGATTACGCAACATGAAAATTGATGGATTACCATAATGAGTGGGCGTATTAAAGTTGGATGAGAGCCACTTTCTATGTGAATGCATGGTGGTGATCAATGCGTTCAGGACAACCATCAATTAACACCCAAGTAAGGGGGAATTTTATATCAACTTAACATTTATAAAGAGAAAAAAATTGAATTTAAAATATTTTTTCCTTTGTTAAACTTTTTCTTTCCACTCAGTAATATCAAGGAGATGTTAAATTTCTTTAATACTTAATAAAATTTCATACTAGACATTTAGAAAATATTGATGGGAAGAAGAAATTCAGTGTAAACAATAAATAAATAAAGTGAAGGATATTTTTTGTTTAATTAATTTGTGCTTTTTAATTCAATGACATCATGGAGATGCATAATTCCTTCAATATTTGATATGAATTAGAATTTAAAATACATTAACAAAAAGGGAAGATTGGCAAGTATGTATTTTGTATATAAAAGAATTGAAAAAATTATAAAGAATGATTCAAAAATTTTAATGGTGCCTATCTTAGAATGATGGAGATGTGTAATTTTTTCCTTATTTATCTTGGAGTCGACATACGACATGAATGTGTGTGTCTGTGTGTCTATGTTATAGTAGTATACATGAATATCCAGATTTTGACTATATATATTATATTGGTAAATGAAAAATAAAATTATGATTAAAACATTTTAGTAGTGTGTAACTCAAAATGAAAGAGATATCCTGTTCCTTTTTCATTTAGTTTGGAGTTGACGCATGGAAAGAATTTATATATGAATACTTATTTTTTATATATATTATAATATTAAAATAACAGGAAGCTTAACGTTTACCTTGATGAGTGTGGCCAAACATGGGGGATCGATGGGGCCAGGGGCCATAGAAAAGTTGCATAGGGCAACCAAAAGATTTTACAAACATGTGAATGAGATTATTTCCTGAATGATTCTTTTTTCTTAGAAGCCGATTTTTCTAGATATTAGAGTTTAGGATGGTGGTAGGGGAATGTTGACTATGCATAGACCGCAAACCTATGCATGCTCATTTGAGTGGTTTCTTTAGAGTGAAAGGGTAATGCAAGCTAGACGGGCTTGGGCTTTGGTCACTAAGGCATGCTAATTTGCACGGTTTGGCATGTCAGTGAGCTGAAGGGTGGTGAACTATCCTTTGGATGGTGAGACATGGTCGGGATAAGAGAACTGCTAAATTTTATTGCCACGAGAGTTAAAATGAGGTGGTTTTATTCTCTTCCTTGTTTATTAAGAAATATGGCTATGCCTCTAGGCCCTAGGAGTTCCTTTCTAAATGGAATTTTGGATGTGGTGGTCGTCTGTTCTTTTTGGGTTTCCTCATCTTTATGCTTTCAATAATTTGTCATGGTCCCTGTCATCTTTAGCAATATTTGTTGCACGTATCTATCGCCAAATTTTCTTAGGGTTGAGAGATGTAGTTTGAGGCCCCAGGCTCACTACCTTTGTCCTTGGTTACTTAGGGTACTCTATTCAAGAGGAAGTATTGTAACCATGGGGGTGCTTCTTTAGTGATAATTGTGGAAGAATATGTAATTTATGACAATTTTTATCTTGTTGAGTTTTGAAGCAGGATTTGATTACCAAGATACAACATTTGGGTGGTTGAATTAAATTGGTCTTTGTGTTTTGGATTATATAGTGGAATTCTTAGATGAAGGGGGCATGTTGTGCAAGGTGAGCGACCTCATGGAGTCCTGGTTGGCCATTGTAGCTGCATAGGAGAAGTGGAGGCTGATGGCGGTGTTGAGGATATTCATGAGGGTGAATTGGCTCACGAACATGTTTCATCACCTAGCCATGCGGAAGCACCACCATCTTTAGAATGTTTGTATAGGTAGTTGTAGAGTCTTACCACACTGCTGGAGGAGCTACATAATCAGAAACATGTTTATATAACATGACTTTAATTTTGCCTTTAAAACTAAATTTATGAAACAAAAAAAAACTATTTTAATATCATATCTAATACTTTAGGTATTTTTATTGTTTTACATTTAAATCCACCGTAATCTATGAATGCCATCTCTAAATTCCTAAGTACTTTTTTGTGGCATTTAATTCTATAATTATTAATATATATTTTTCAACAATCAATGAATTATTAGCATGTCATCATATTGTTTTGCTTTATTTATTTTAAACATATACCATGCCTTTTTCTATCTTGTTTCTTTATTTTTTTATTTTTTTAGATTTTATTATAATTTACCTTTAATATCAAGATTTATTTAATTGCCAACTTTTTATTTTTTAAATATATCTAAATAGATTAACTAAAATAAATAATTATAATGAAGTCAAATAGTATTTTTTAATTTTATTTACACTAAATACACACATATATTTAGTTATTTTTTCAAATGAACTCAAAATGGCCTCAAGATGTGAGGTAAGGGCTAATGAGTTCTCCATATTATCATGTACAAGCCATCAAAGGTATCTTTATGCCAAGACATCACGAACAAAAGGTGCCCTACATCACCGTTAGAAGAGGAAAAGGGCTTATTTGGAATTAACTAGCTCAACTATTGGCACTCCAATGTGATGTACAAGCCCTATCTTGTAATATTAAAGATGACCATCATCATCAATTAGGTGGATGAAGTGATTCGTATCAAATAGTGTCAACACCATGCTAGGGGAATCCTAGGTTCACTGCTCAAATCATCAATATCTCCAATGTTAAGCATCATTGGCTCAATGGTCTAGCATTTTGGGATTCCTTGCGTAAAAAATTATATAAATACCTCAGTCAGTCTAATTCCCTATCCTAGGTAGGAAATATTGCACCATCAAAGTTAATCTCTCTCTCTCTGGTTTGGAGAGTACAACTTCTACTCCACTACTTAGCAGGTGGGGAAATCACCTATAACATTTTCTATTACTATGATGTCAAGCATCCCAAAAAATATCCTTATAATAAAGTTCCAATCAATCCATAATTAGGTAACTCAAACCATAGAAGCATCATAGAGGACCATACGTAATGTCAGATACACAAACAATACTTCACACAATGATCAACATCAAGTATATAACTAGACCAAGTGGCATGTTTTTGTTTCCTCTCTTATATTTGTGATGGATCGGTGGATAACCCTAATATTTGTTTCTAACCCTCAAGGGGAAGTTGTAGGTCCTAGTCCAAATGTTAGTCCATGTGTACAAGTGTAGATGTGGTAATGTATTGGGAAAGACTTCAAGGCTAGGTGCCATATCTAAGTGACCAACTAATGGTGGTCCAACATCTAGAGTGTATATATGCAAGTAGGGATTAGTCACGGATGCACTAGTTACCCCTTTTATTAGAATTCTATTTCCACTACTTTAGTACACCATTTACTTCTTTATAATAATGCTTTGATATTGCTGGATAGTTTACAAGCTCGATTTTTCATTTGATAGATTTAAATTCATTACCTCTTAAGGTGTTTTGTTTTATTTCTCATTGGGGTTGGGAAAATACAAGGGTTTCATTTTATTTGGGTAGCATCAAGTACTCTAAATACTGAGTGATGAATAATGAGGCAAGCAGACATCATAGTGGGATTTTCCCCATGTGCTAAATATTTTCCCAGCCATCTCTTGCATTTTATTTTTATTTTTTTATTGTGGACTTATTTTATTTCCTCATTATTGTAGTGGCATAAACCTCGAGGGTAATTCTTTCCAACCCAATCTCAAGGATGAGGATGAGAGAGTTGAAATCGCCATGGCCAATTACCACCTTCATAAAGAATGAATTTGAAATATAGGGAATAATGTAATCTGTCATGTATAGAATACCATAGGCATAACACTTTAATCTGGGGCTTCCTAGCAGTGTCATTTAATTGTAGCCACCACAATAGTGCCTTTTTGAGAAGGTGCATGAAACCTTTTTTTACCTAAACATAGTTGGAAGTTAATTGATATAAAAAGTTCACTTTCTCTTGAAAATTGTAAAGCTTAGTAAGAGTATATGAATGAACCATATTAATGATTTGGTCAAGCTTGAGAGGGTTGACCATGTAATTTCCCTTTCTTTGAATGGCCACTAACTGAGTGGACTATTTGATTCCCATAGGCTATAGAAGTAAAATAGGGATCAATTAATTAAATTGTTTGGCTATCATTCAAGTGAATACATAAACATTTAGAAGTGAGAATGAATAATTAAATTAAATGGTGTTATTAAGTGATTATGGGAAAAATAAGAAATTGAAATTGAAGTCCATTTATATTATTGAGTAGGAAAGAGATAAAAAGGGGAGATTCATGGTATTTTTATGACCCATGCTCTTGAATCGTAGCTCATTTTTGAACCTATATTAGTTATTATATTTCATACTTCATTTGATAGCTCTAAGAGATTAGTTGTAAGGATAAGAACCTCATTAAGGATTTTTATTTAGTGCTAAAGCCAACCACCCAATATGGTTAAGGGGAGATATCATTCATATTTTTTAGTAGTATTGCATTGAAGTTCACGTTTCATCTTTAGAGGATGTTAGATCCTTCTTTTGTGAAAAGATAAAGTTTTTTATAGTGTTTGAGTTTATTTGTGGAGAGGTTAAATTTCCATAGCAAGTAATTTTATTTGTGGATACGTTCTGTTATTGAAACAACTGAGTTTATTTATGGAAAGTCAAAGATTATCTAAAAAGAATGAATTTATTTATATAGAATTTGAGTTTGTCTAGTGGGGAGTGATTTTCTATAGAAGGATTAAGCTACTTTATGAAAGAAGTAATTATTGTGCATAAAAAACTTTAGCATTAACCCTATTAGCCACTCTTATAGCCAAAACATGCCAAATTTCTCATTTACTCATAATTTTCAAATTTTGTATTAATGGAGTGATTGTCGTGTATTTGCATTCTCCAAATTAATAATAAATTAGTCTAGCTATCATTTTTCATACTTTGAGTCAGGGTTTCATATTTGGAACCATGCAAATGTTTGAGTAAATGTCTCTACCATCAATGTTCTTTTATTTGAATTAAAAGTGTTCAAAGAAATGTTTTCATCCAAAGTGTTTGCGAGAATGTAAGAAAGAGAATTTTGAGAATTATTGCAAGATTCATTCGCATGTTTTAATTAGTGAAATTAAGGGACAAGATCATATAATTTAACATAATAAAACCTTGCAATCTCCTCGAAACAACAAAAATATGAATTTTTGGATTGAAATGAATATTATAGTAGCAACAATGCATAACGATGGCTCATAAATTCATTGGATTGTTAGTGTGTCTATGAGAGTAAGAGGGGAGGTAATCCATATATGCCTCTACAATTCATGTGATGTAATAAAAAGCATAAGGAATGTCCAACTAGAAGGTGGATCCAATGATTTTAAGACCCTAGGACAATTTCTGATATGTGATTGTACCTTAAGGGAAAATTTAAGCCATTTATATTGATCTTTTGATTTGATTTCAATCTACTTATAGCAAAGAAAAGAATCCATGAATGAGAATATCACCACTAGTGAACCATTAATGATCTGGTCAATCAATGGTGTTGGATAGTTATCTTTTGGTAATTCCTTATTGAGTTCCTTTAGATGACAAAAACATGAATTGTACCCTTTTTTGTGACAATAATGATGTTGGAAACCTATTCAATTAAGGAAAATAGACATATGAACTAAGATTTAAGTAATTTTTCAACTTCTTCCTTAAGGATATCAACTTTGTGAGGGTTTATTGGGTGAAGTCATTTCTTGAGTAGATTATTTCTTTCATGCATATGGCTATCAATGATACATAACTCTTCATATGTAAAAGTGAATACATATTAGAATTAAATGAAAAGAGTAATATAGGTAGAAATATCATTTGGAGTGAAATTCACTACAATCATGATGTTTTCTATGAGCCCGGGTTTACAAAAAATATCAATGGGTATTCTTTGAGAGATACTCAATACATTTTCTTTAGGTAACACATCATGTTTCATGATAGGATGATGCACCCAATTAGAATTTGAATATTCATTCCAACTAGTATATTTCGATATCTACTCTATACATATTACGAAATAATATTTTGATGTTGATAACATATAAAATATTTCAATGTGAACCTTAAATAAAACAATTATATATATATTCTTTTGTAAAAATGTAAAGAACTTCATATTAGGAAAAATGATGTACAAAATTTACACAACCATAATAATGTCATTTCTTCTGGTGGAACTAGGTTTCTGACCATCTTCCCACCATGGAAAACCAACAGGTCATTGCTTGAAATCTAGGGTCAAAGAAGTATCTATTCATGGGAAAATCCAAAGTTAGTAGCATACATAATCGGTGTTTGTAATACAAAAAATAGCATGTGAGAATTTTCCTTAGGGCTAAGAATACAAGCCATTAAAAAAGATGCTTCAAACATTTTTCTTTCCTTTAGAAGTTGTTGAGCCATCAAGTGTGTTATGAGGCCAGAATTGTGCTAGTGCGTATTGTGTCTCCTCCTCAATGGTAAGACAACCATAAGAACTCAAAGCTTGCTATGGTTGTGCCTTATTAGCTACTCCACTCACTTGACATTTCAGTTGCATATAATCAATAATGATCGAAGAGGAAGTGCCCAGGGGAAGCGGGTGAGATTGAAAAGGAGTTTATACCATCTTGGGAGCTAGTGTGGGAATGGTAGAGTGAGATAGGAGAGAAGGAGATGTCGAAGGAGTGGATAAGGCCCTGTAGAGATTCACAGAGACTATAAATTATTAGAATTAACAACCTTCCTTATGGAAGCTTCATTGGCTTTTTGTTACTTCTATAACTGTATGGCTAGTAAACTTTTAAGGCCCAATGCCAACCACCTACGTTCCATAATTAATCAGTTTCCACGGAGGACACATTGTGTGGTATGCTTTCATGAATATTTGGAACGAAGACATTAGATTTTTTAATGAAAATCTACAACATGGGAATGATGATCACGACCACATCCATTGCCTCCATTGCTTACACATCTACTCTCTTGAACCATAGTAGCAAGTGGGAGAATGAGGAGGAGGAATTTAGAACCATTGAGGGAATTGTAGCTTTTCTTTTGGAAGGAAATAATAGTATGATAGGGTGAGTGACGAATCATGAAAAAGTTGGGTGACAAAAGAGTCAAAGAAATTTTTAGACATGCAAAATCTTTTCCATCGCCAAGTAAGTGAATGAGGCATTAGTGTTAAGTACAAGGAGGTCACACAGAGGATATGGAGCAGTCAATTAGGCATCATGAAATCGATGGATTAGCATACAGAGTGGGCATATTGAAGTCAAATGAGAACCACTTTCCATGTGAATGCATGGTGATGATAAATGCAGTTAAGAGAACCATCAATTGCCACCCAAATTAGTGGGAATTTTATATCAACTTAACATTTATAAAGAGAAGAAAATTGAATTTAAAATGTTTTTTCCTTTGTTAATTTTTTTTCCACTTAGTAATATCAAGGAGATGTTAAATTTCTTTAATACTTAATAAAATGTCATAGTAGACATTTATAAAATATTCATTGCAAGAAGAAATTTAGTGTAAGCAATAAATAAATAAAGTGAAGGATATTTTTCATTTAATTAATTTGTGCTTTCTAATTCAATGACATCAAGGAGATGTATAATTCCTTCAATATTTGATATGAATTAGAATTTAGAATACATTAACAAAAAGGGAAGATTGGCAACTATGCATTTTGTATATAAAAGAATTGAAAATATTATAATGAATGATTCAAAAAATTTAACGGTGTCTATCTCAAAATGGAGGAGGTGTAATTTTTCCTTATTTATCTTGGAGTTGACATATGGCACGAATGTGTGTGTCTGTGTGTCTATGTTGTAGTAGTGTAGATAAATATCCAAATTTCAAATATATATATATATATTGGTAAATGAAAAGAAAATTATGATTAAAACATTTTAATGGTGCATAACTCAAAATGAAAGAGATATCCAATTCTTTTTTCATTTAGTCTGGATTTGACACATGGAAAGAATATATATATATATATATATATATATATATATATATATATATTATATATTATATATAAATATATATATATATATATATATATATTATATATATATATTATATATATATATAGACTTAATTTTTATATATATTATAAAATTAGGATAACATGAAGGTGAAAGTTTACCTTCATGAGTGTGGCCAAACATGGGGGATTGATGGGGGCAGGGGCCACAGACAAGTTGCATAGGACACCCAAAATATTCTACACACATGTGAATGAGATTATTGCCTGAACGATTGTTTTTTTAGAAGTTGATTTTTCTAGATATCAGAATTTTGGAAGGTGGTAGGGGAATGCTAACTATGCATAGACCGCTAACCTAGGCATGCTCATTCAAGTGGTTTCTTTAGAAAGAAAGGACAATGCAAGCTAGAGGGGCTTGTGATTTGGTCACTATGGTGTGCTAAATTGCATGGTTTGACACCTCAATAAGCTTAAGGGAGGTGAACTATCCTTTGAATTGTGAGACGTGGTGAGGACAAGAGAACTACTAATTTTTTTTGCTACAGGAGTTAAATAGGGTGGTTTTATTCTATTCCTTGTTTAGTAAGAAATATGGCTCTGCCTCTAGGCCCTAGGAGTTCCTTTGTAAATGGAATTTTGGATGTGGTGGTCCTTTGTTCTTTTTGGGTTCCCTCATCTTTATGCTTTCAAGAATTTTTCATGGTCCCTATTGTCTTTATTGGTATTTATTGCACGTATCTATCGACAAATTTTCTTAGGGTTGAGAGATGTAGTTTGAGGTCTCGGGCTCACTACCTCTATCCTTGGTTTCTTGGGGTACTCTATTCAAGAGGAAGTATTGTAATCATGGGGGTGCTTCTTTAGTGATAATTGTGGAAGAATATGTAATTTTTGACAATTTTTATCTTCTTGAGTTTGGAAGCGAGATTTGATTACCAAGCTACAACATTTGGGTGGTTGAATTAAATTGGTATTTGTGTTTTGGATTATATAGTGGAATTCTTAGATGAAGGAGGCATCTCGTGCAAGGTGGGTGACCTGATGAAGTCTTGGTTGGCCATTGCAGGTGCGTAGGAGAAGTGGAGGGTGATGGGGGTGTTGAGGCTATTCATGAGGGTGATTAAGCTCATGAATATGTTTCATCACCTAGCCATGTGGAGGCACCACCATCTTTAGAATGTTTATATAGGAAGTTGCAGAGTCTTATCGCACTGCTGGTGGAGCTACAGAAATACAGAGATGATGAATTGAATGAGGTGATAACATTCATGATTGACTAAAAACATAATAAACAGGAAATTATGGACAAGACGAATTCACTTATAATGAGCCAAATATTGACTAATAAGTGAGTAGATCATATTGAGGGTCAGATTGACCACCTAGAGATTCATGTTTATGGGGCCCCTAGAGCCCCAAACATTTATGATTCTGGATAGGAACTGTGACCCCCTCGTAATCTTTGACAGAAGTTCTTTTCATATCTATTCTATGTGTGTTTTGGATGATTTGTGCATTTATTCTAAGGATACAATGTAAATTTTAGCACTTGGTATCACCTTTTGTATATTTCTCCCAGTTAATAAATTTGGTTGGAATGAGGTTAAGGAGAAGCATGCCTCAAAAAAATTGTTGCTACATTTCAAAGAACTAATAGAATCTATTTGATCAAAAACAAAAATATGAAGGGTAAATTTCGAGTCTGGGTTATAACCATAGCTTTAAAAAGGTGTTTAGATTCATGTGTTTCACATGTCACCTCGTCATAGATTTCCATTCTAAATCATAGGTTTCTCCTTGTTGGAGTTACATTTCAGATGTTTTGTTAAAATTATAAATAGTTGGAGCCTTTAGTGATTAAAAAATGACAAAGTGAATTTGAATATCATTTACGACACTGTATACTACTTTATTTTTTCACATTTTGAAATACTTTATTCGAATTTTTTTACCCTCAATCTTGCTTACTATTTTATACGAATTTTATGGCTGCTCATTTTTGTCTTGTGGAATCACTTCTTGTTACTTTAAAGAATTTATGAAAACGTTCCAATTCACATCATAGAAGTAGTGATATTGGATTATTCCACAACACATTTAACATATTAATCTATTATAACATTTATGATAAATAAATTGTCATATTCCATGTCTTGGTCCATTCCTTGGGAAAATACTGTCACATCCATAGTTTTCCAAGTGATTTATAATCATATCATTTAGATGTCCATGATAGTACTTATTCGCAGTACATGTCAATTGAATAAAAGATTATACTCTCCATATAAATTTGCATTTTACTCATATCTTATGATTGTGGATGCTATTCTTCTTCAGTCTAATAATTTATTATACACTCCATATAGATTTACATTTACTTCTCAATTGAATAATAATTTTGTTTTTAATATTGAAAAAATAGATTTATTTTAATAATTATATTTGAGGTAATTTTTAATGTTATCTTATTCAAAATTTAATTATAAACCAAAAAAATCAAATTTTAAATTATTAAATTTATATAACATGAATTTAATTTTCTTTTTAACACTAAATTTATGAAACAACAAAAAACTATTTTAATATCATATCTAATATTTTAGACATTTTTATTGTTTTACATTTAAATCCATCATAATCTATTAATTCCATCTCCAAATTCCTAAGTACTTTTTTTTGGCATTTAATTCTATAATTATTAATATATAATTTTAAATAGTCAATGAATTTTTCTTTGTTTATTTTAAACATATACCATGCTTTTTTCTATCTTTTATTTCTTTATTTTATTGTTTTTTAAGATTCTATTATAATGGTATACCTTTTAAATATAAGATTTTATTTAATTGGAAATTTTTTATTTTTAAATTTATTTAAATAGTTTAAATAAAACAAATAATTATAACCAAGTCAATAGTACTTTTTCATTTTACTTACACTAAATACACAAATATATTTAGTGAAATTTTCAAAGGAACTCATAAAGGCACTAAGATGTGAGGTAAGGGTTAATGAGTGCTCCATATTATAACGTACAAGCCATCAAAGGTATGTTCATGCCAAGACATCATGACCAAAAACTACCCTACATCACCCTTAGAAGAGGAAAAGGGCTTATGTAGAACTAACAAGGTCAACTATTGGCACTCAAATGTGATGTACAAGCCCTATCTTGTAATATTAGGGATGACCATCATCATCTCTTAGGTGGTGATGAGCCTCTTTATTGGGTAACTTTATGGACCTTCATACACCTCCAAGCTTATTTAAATCAACTCTTCTCATAATTCCTTACATATTTTGATTATATTTGTCTTAATGAGATGAGTAAAAGTGATATGTTATGTCTAGTGGACTAATGTGCATTGATTGCAGGCTTTTGAGAGCAAATCATGGCAATTTTGGCTAATTAATGACAGAAACTCGAATGGGACAAGGAGGAGATATTATAGGAGATAGATCCTCCTCATTTAATCCTCACTCATTCCAATATTTCTCCATCAAATCACACTAGCTTGGAGTTGCAAGAAACTGAGTCATGAAGATCAGAAGGCAGTCAAGCCAATGACAGTTAAAGAACCAGTTCATTTGGATTTTGGGAGCCAAGCTTCCCTAGATTTAAGGAAGTCGTTGGCGACTTCCGTTGTATAAATAAAGATGCCTAGAGCCTCATGAGGATTCAGATTTTTTATGTAAAAGCATTAGGAATTCTCAAGCTGAAGACGTGTGGAAGACATTGTTGTGTAATTTTCTGATATGATAATGAGAATGAGAATTTCCTTGATCCAATGCTGAGTTGACTCAGATGGCTAAAACTCTTGGATTAGGGTTCAACCCTAGAAGCAAAGGTGCCTCTTCTTGTATTTGTATGCTTAGTTGATTTCATAGATTAATGGTTGAATTGTTTTTAGCATTACTTCATTGCATGTAGTTGTGGATTTGATTAGTTTGCTTCCATTTGTGCATTGCTTTAGTAGTAGCTTAGGAAGACAAAGGAATATCAAAAAGTTGATAGTAGGTAACTTTGGCCTCACTCCTCCCTTTAGGGACAATGGTTTGAGAAAATAAATCCTATGCAGCCCCAAAAAGACAGAATTCTGATTTCTTGTGGAATTTAGGATTTTTTGCTACTTAGGCCAACATTTTACCAGTTTTCAAGAATATGATTTAATTGACATTTCTGATATCTTCAGCCTTGCATTAGATCTTGTAAAGGTTTCACACTATTCTGCAAGTTTTTCCATGCATGAAATAAGCAACTAGATAATGAAATAATGTTTTCTTAGTTGACTGAAAATATTTCTTATTTGACATGATTCATGGATAAATGCCAATGATTGACGTAGTGTAGGAGTTTCAGCAATGTAGAGAGATATCATGACTAGCAATCTCATCCTAACCTCATCCATCCATGATTATCACTTTTTCCACTAATCCCTCACCAAATTCATCATTACATAAGAACACTTCTCCAAGCTTAATTGAGCAAATCCAACCATCTCACAAACTCTGTTTTGAGCTCAGAAGGAGTCCTAGCCACTCCCTTGCCTCATTTCTCTCACCATTCACCTTCCCTAAGACCTACACCACCTTCCAAATCCCTCCTCTTTCTCTCGGTCAGATCCTGTAGGAATACAGGGGATCAGTAGTAGCATTAGGACATCCTCTAGGATGACCTATAGTGGCCTTGTTTGAGGCAGAATTGTGGAAAGAGCACCAAGGAAGATAGGAGAAGACCCCTACTTGCCTCCTAAGCCATCTGACCATTCACCATCGTCCCTAATCCACTCGCCACATCACTAAGAGGATTTAGCATTCACATTTTCACACAAAAAGGACAAAAAGGAAAAAAGAGTTATTGTGCTCATTTACATGCGCAGTAGTAGAATGTTTGGTTATTTCAGATTGCATGCCTAGGACAATAAGATTGCAGACATGTCAACTTAGCCACCTTTTGAAGCAAATCCTCTTAGCAGTAGTTAGATGAATGGTGTGTTTAAGCATTTGATATTAGTTTTTCCTTAGTACATTAGACAAGATTTTAGTTAGAGTAAATTTCCCTTTTCCTCATTGGTAATCAAGCTTCTTCTGAATCGATAGAAGGTTGGTTTGAGAAACCATAATGGTCTTACACCAACTTAGCAATGACAGAGAGCATACCCATCACATCTTCTTGTGTATACAACACTGTCATTTCCAAGTTTGTATGAACCCTAGGTCGAGAAAGTAAAGTTGGTAGCCCGAGGAGTTGCAACATTGTTGCTGCAA
Source organism: Pinus taeda (assembly GCA_000404065.3). Taxonomy (NCBI): domain Eukaryota; kingdom Viridiplantae; phylum Streptophyta; class Pinopsida; order Pinales; family Pinaceae; genus Pinus; species Pinus taeda. The sequence continues at coordinate 18,653 of APFE031039716.1, forward strand.
TACTGGTGCTCATCACCTTTTGGCGTTGTTTCCGGGGAGTTATCTTAGTAAGATGTGATTTATGCTTTCTTTCTTCCATTTCTTATCTATGACATTCTACTATTAGCTTCATTTATGAACAAGTAATTCTAACTCAATTTTCTTTCTTTTCCATTCTGTAAGTGAGATTTCATTCAAGCTATTAGTTTCCATTCAGTTTGTGATTTCAATTCTGCAGTTAGTCTCAAAGATTGAAAAAAAAACATAAAACTAAGCAAAAAAACTTCTTTTGTTCCTTGTAGGAATAGGGATAACTTAGGGATATTTCAACCAAATACCCCCACCACTTCAAACACCCAACCTTCCCTCTTCTTTAGTAACTGTGTATTGGAGGACCCCGTAGGCGAACAACCAGATATTTTTGAAGAGTCTACAGGGGGAGAAGAAGAAGGAGAGCCCATTCCAACTGACCTAATGGCTGAAGACAGAAATGACATAGGAGATAGAGAAAGAATTGAGGGTTATTTTCCACAAATGCATTCAAGAAAATCATCAATTGCCACCCAAATTAGGGGGAATTTTATATCAACTTAACATTTATAAAGAGAAAAAAATTGAATTTAAAATATTTTTTCCTTTGTTAAACTTTTTTTTCCACTCAGTAATTTCAAGGAGATGTTAAATTTCTTTAATACTTAATAAAGTTTCATACGAGACATTTCTAAAATATCAATGGAAAGAAGAAATTTAGTGTAAACAATAAATGAATAAAGTGAAGGATATTTTTCATTTAATTATTGTGCTTTCTAATTCAATGACATCATGGAGATGTACAATTCCTTCAATATTTGATATGAATTAGAATTTAAAATACATTAAAAAAAAGGGAATATTGGGAAGTATGTATTTTGCATATAAAAGAATTGAAAAAATTATAAACAATGATTCAAAAATTTTAACGGTGCCTATCTCAGAATGATGGAGATGTGTAATTTTTTTCTTATTTATCTTGGAGTCGACATACGACACGAATGTGTCTTTCTGTGTGTCTATGTTGTAGTAGTATAGATAAATATCCAAAT
>APFE031039729.1:10232-40424 GCA_000404065.3 Pinus taeda
ACTGATGATAAGTCGTTATCTTTGGAGCAAGGAACGTACATCAATGAGGAATCGGTTGCCAATACCCATGAAATTGTCTCAACAGCCAAGGCAACCAACAAACAGCAAGAAGAAAACCCCGAAACAGAAATTGTAAGTTTGCCCGATCCTCAAAAAACTAAAACTCTCAATACAAACCTCAAACAAGAAGTCACATGGTATTTGGAGTTTGATGGTTCGGTTAACAAGTTAGGAGCAGGGGCCAGAGTATGGATTTACAATACTCATGATAATCACGCACAAGGCCATGCCTATAGACTCATTTTCAGATGTACAAACAACATGGTAGAGTATGAAGCTCTTCTCTTAGGCCTTAAGTTGCTCAAAATCCTAAGAGCTACTAAAATGTCCATCCTAGGTGACTCTGACTTAATTATACAACAAATAAAAGGCAAGTTTGTCGCTAATGATAGTAGAATGAGAGCTTATAGAGCTGCTGCCACCGAATTACTCAATTCCTTCAGTGAATTCAGGCTTGCCAAAATTGCACGAGATCACAATATTCATGCCCATAGTCTAGCAACCTTTGCTAGCACATGCAAGCTTCCCTTTGAACCAAATCACCATTTCATCGCTGAAATAAAACACAGACCTTCGGTCCCTAACAATGTCAAGGATTGGCAGGTATTTCAAAATGACGCCCAGATTAACAGTTTCTTAACTCTTGAGGACGGATTTGCCAACACAAACATTGACATGGATGCCATGGCCGACTCACAATAGCTAGCAGAAGAAAGTCACCTGACTGTAACCGCTGCTACAGCTAAACAAATCCTTAACCCAACTGTTTTTAACAATACAAACATAGAACATCTGAGACAAATCCGTTTAGAGGAAACAGCCAAAGCAGAGGAGGAGTTTATTGATCTAAAGAGTAATGTTCTGCCTGTTGGCCTTACTCCATTGGAAGACATGTTTGATGACAATGATGTGCCCAAAAAGCCAAAGATGGAGCCTTTGAATTCTACCATAGAAGAACACAACATAGGAACAACAAAGCATCCCAGAATGATTAAGTTGTCCAAAAATCTGCCCCCTGATCAAAAACCGAAATACATGGATTTGTTCAAAGAATTCCAAGATGTATTTGCCTGGAGTTATGAGGACTTGAAGTCCTATGACACCTCAGTGATTCAACATACCATTCCCTTAAAACCAAATCAAAAATCGTTCAAACAGAAACTTAGGAGAATCAACCCCATGCTTCTCCCTCTTATCGAAAAAGAAATAAAGAGAATTCTTGAAGCAGGTATCATTGCACCCATCAGATTCTCTGAATGGGTATCTAATTTAGTTCCCACTAGGAAAAAAACAGGAGAGATAAGACTGTGTGTAGACTTGAGAAATTTAAACCATGTCTCTCTAAAAGACCACTACCCTTTGCCCAAAATGGACCATGTCTTGCAAAGAGTAGTGGGTTCCTCTAGAATTTCTTTACTAGATGGATTTTCAGGATTTAATCAAATACTTGTTCACCCGGATGACCAGGACAAGACAACCTTTACCACACCCTGGGGAACATTTAAGTATGTTAAGATGCCTTTTGGGCTGAAAAACGTTGGTGCTACCTTTCAAAGGGCAATGGATATTGCATTTGCCAAGGAGATACATGATTTCCTCGTAGTTTAACTTGATGACCTGACCCCATTCTCCAAATCTGACCAAGAGCACCTTAAGCACTTAAGGCAAATTTTCATGACATGTAGGAAATATGGAATTTCCTTAAATCCTAAGAATTCCCTGTTTGCCCTTGAGGAAGGCAAGCTTCTAGGGCATATAATATCAAAAGATGGGATTAGAATTGACCCGGAAAGAATTCAAGCTATCCTTCAAATCCCGTATCCAAGAAACATAAAATAACTGCAAGCGTTCCTTGGAAAGATTAATTTCCTAAGGAGATTTATCCCAAACCTAGCCTAGCTAATAAGGCTACTGAGAAACATGTTGAAGAAGGAAGCCAAGGTAAAATGGTCTCTTGAAACCAAGCAGGCTTTTGAGAGTATAAAAACTACCTTAACTCAAACGCCTATCCTCACCAGCCCTCAATTTGACAAAGATTTTATCATTTTTTCCTTTACATCTGAACACACTATAGTTGCTGTCCTATTGCAGAAAGATGATCAGGGCAATGAAAAGCCAATTGCTTTCTTCAGCCGAGCTTTGAGAGATGCACCCTTGAAATATCAGATTATGGAAAAGCAAGCCTATGCCCTGGTCAAAGCATCAAAGATTTAGAATTCACACTTATACTCCACGTGATGCTATCCCCTAACATTGTTGTAAAGGATTATATTACTCAAGAGGGATAGAAGGCAAAAGAGCCAAGTGGATTGCCAACATCCCTGAATACGAAATTGAATAAAACCCACCAAGCTGATAAAAGACAAGGTTTAGCCAAAACAATGTTCGAACAAACTCCAAGCCTTAGAATTAATCAACTGACCATGAACCGAGCTGGCGACTCCAGACAGTGAAACCTTCCTGCAATCCCCATGGTACGCTGATATTTGCTTTGTATTGTTAAACCTGTGTGCTCCCCCAGGATTGTCCAGAACCAAGAAAAGATTTTTAAGGATGAAATCATCAAAATTTTGTGTCATAGATGGTACTTTGTTTTGGAAAAATCATGAAGGTATTTTGCTTAATTGTTTAACTATAAATGAAACTAACAACATCATGAAAAAATTCCATGCAGGGGACTGTGGAGGACACTTATACTGGAATTCCACGGCTGACAAGATCTTACGGGCTGGTTATTATTGGCCCTCTCTTTTTGCAAATGTCAAGAAGTTTGTTGTCTCATGTCACAAATGCCGAATCTTTGAAGGAAAAAGAAAATTACTGCCCTTGCCCCTTAAGCCCATTTCAACCGAGAAAACTTTTCAAAAATGGGGTCTCGACTTCATTGGAGAAATTCATCCCTCTTCCTCAAGCCAGCACAAGTGGATTTTAATAGCCACCGATTATTTCACCAAGTGGATTGAAGCCATTCCATGTAGACAAGCCAACGACTCCACCATTATCCAATTCCTTGAGAGCAATATCCTTTCCAGATTTGGCTGCCCTGAGAAAATCATTACTGACAATGTTGTTGCCTTCAAATCCAAAAAGATGATCAACTTCTGCCATAAATACCACATTACCTTGGGCCACTCCACAGCTTACTATCCTCAAGGTAATGGCTTGGCCGAATCTTCCAATAAAAGCCTCATCAATATCATAAAGAAATTGCTGGAGGAAAACAAAAAGAACTGGCATAGGAAGCTCACAAATGCCCTGTGGGCAGATAGACTTCCCACCAAGAAATCCATTGGGATGAGCCCTTATGAACTTGTATATGGCATGGAAGCCAAATTTCCTTCATCTTTGGGCATTCCTACTATTAAATTGTTGCAGGAAATTCAGGCTGAACCAAATGACATGCAGAGAAGAGTTAATCAAACCATTCATCTTCAGCAAACCAGAGAGCAAGTCTTCGACAGAGCTCAAATACTGCAAGAAAAACTCAAAAAGATGTTTGATAAGAAGGCTAAAGCAGAGGATTTTTGGGTGGGCAGCAAAGTTCTAAGATGGGATTCACAAAGAGAGGACAAAGGCAAACAGGAAAAATTCGATTTTCTATGGAAAGGTCCGTACATTATCAGCGCTATGCAAGGAAATAATACCTACTTTCTCAGATCTCCAGATGGCAGCACAGCTGAAGAAGGCCCTGTCAATGGCCGAATGCTAAAGCACTACAATGATCCTTTTGATTGAAAAGAGCAGGTGGAATTATATCCTGTACATAGAATGTTTGTATATACCAGCGTTTTGATTTTTTGTAAGAATCCATAAGGCTAAAGCACGCAGAAGAAAGCAGGCAGTGCTCTACAGCTTAACAGCAGCACAAGTGAAGGAAAGAACTATTACCAATCCAAAAGTTCAAATCAATCCAACGGTTAGCACTAACAAGTTCAAAGCACAACCATAACAGAAGAATCAAGGCAATCTGACCCGCTGTTCTTGACTTCTCACAAGGAGAAGCCATCCCCAGGTGGAGCCACTGTTAGCCTCCTACTGCAGCAGGTTACTCATATTTCATGATTGACATTTTACAAGCCAAATATGTCATACTTTCCATGTTGCAATGCTCCATATTTGCTAAACAGTCACCAAGCAAAGAAGGCTACTCATAGTTCATCTAACTGCTTTCCAATTTTTGAAAGGTCATTTCAGTTTTGTACAATTTTCAGCTAAAGGGAGGTCCAAACGGCTTAATCTTGGTCTCCCTAGGTTTCAATTTCCTGTTTTAGAATATAGAGAATGAAAATCTGTCCAAACAGCTTAATCTTGGCAGATGCTTAGATAGGTAGAGAATCAAAGGAGCCCAACTGCTTAATCTGGGCCCTTGGAAGAAAAAAGGGTAGTTTGTAGATAGGAAGGCATAAAAAGAAAAAGTGAAATGATGGGTCTGCAAGTCTAAGTGCACCCAAACCAAAAGAAGAAAAAATGTTAGGTAAGTAGGCTGGGTAGGTAGTTTTGAGGTTGCAGAATCCTGATTTCTGATCAATTCTATGTTGTCAACGTGTCATCTCTACTTAGGGCACAATCACCAGGCAGTTTTATGTGAAAGAGCTCAAAACAGGCATAACTAACTTCCCTTTCTCCATCTCCCCCAAATCATTAACTAATTTCCCCAAAAAGAGGTCAAGATCTACTTGATATCTCTTAGTTTCATCATTTTTCATGTCATTAGCCTTGGTGAAAATCTGCTTCACTCAAGGAGGATCTATACTTTCTCCACATATCTCTATCTCCCCTTTTGAAGCCTAAGACCTCTAAAACTTAGCGCTTTCTTTTCATCTCCATATTAACTACTGACATTATTATTTAACTCCCTATATTTTCCCCATCCCCCTACTAAAACTATGTAAATAATCCCCTTAGGTAAATATCCCCTCCCCCTGGTTGAAATATAACCATTAGTACTTCATTGGGAATTACTAAGTCACCTGGACTTTAGTAAGAACCCTCCCTCTGCAAAAAATTTCCACTCCCAAGTGTCTAGACCCCTTCCAAACACTAAGGGAACCCTTTCCAAATGCTAAAAACCCCCCCGCGCATTCTTCTTTGGAAACTATTAATGTTTGTTTAAAAAGTTTTCAACACGCCAACATCAATTTAACCAATTTCCTAAAGTTTAAAACCCATAGCGCCGCGGAAAATTAAACCTTTAACACGCGCCTTTTACTAAACCCCAAGCATCTCCCTTTCCCGTCCACCATCGGATCACCTCCCCCAGATCCGATGTCTCTTGTTCACATCGGGCGCCCCATTATGGTGGAAGGTTACCACCCGATGTCCGACGGTTTTACTGTTGTACCCTAGGACGCGTGGCAGCCTCCCATTGCATCAGGCCACCCCTGACAGAAACCACATCCGTACCAAAGGCGGTCCGATGCACAGGAAAAACTGCCCTCCCCTCACGTAACAGGAGCGCCACCTCACCCTGCCATGTCCCATCCACGTCACCTCACCCAGCCTGCGCCCGGCGCACGTCACCCTGCCGCGTGTCACTGCCATGTCACCCCGCCGTACTGCCACGTGACCTTGATGACGTCAGCATGCTAACATCACATCCGTACCAAAGGACCCCACTGTTGATGTCAGCATGTTGACGTCCTCCGTCGTACTGTTGACGTCGTGCTTCGGAGCTCTGATGCGTGATTAGCGGGAAGCGCTAATCGCGCATCGCTATGGGAAATAGGCCATATTGGGGAATCTTTAGGGAATCTTTTGATTCCTTGTCCCGTTTTGCACCGAAAAGGCCCGAAATTGCCCGATTTTGCCAAATTAAACCGATTTGAAGACAGGAAGAGACCAGAGACAGAGATTAAAGAGTATCAGATCAGATCTATAGAGAGAAAGCACGTCAAAGAGTATCAAATCAGATCTACAGAGAGAAAGCACGTCAAAGAGTATCAGCAAGCGGCGGAGACCATCAATGTAGCGGCAAAGAGTATCAGCGAAGATCTTTACAGCGGCCCAAAGCAGGAGACAATTAAATACCTTCCGTCAAAGTCAAAAAAGAGGGCGAGACCACTCAAAACTCTCAAATCATGGTTATTGCACATTTAACTCGCACCAGAACAGAACTGCAGATCCCAAAGCATAGTTATTCCAGCAGTACTGCATCGAGCCTCCAAGGGCCACATTGCACTCTTTTTTATCCAGTTACCTCTGACACAGTTCAATAGATATTTACCTGCATTTAATTTTGGCACAATTTTAGGTTTAGAAATCTCTTTTTGCAGACCTGTTTTAGGTCAATTGTAATAAATAGTTTGAGATATTTGCACTATAAAAACAACCCTGAATACTGTATTAAGGGTTGGTTGGTTGGTTAGTGGTCAGAAAACTATCTTAGCTGATTTTGCTCCAGGAGAGACTCGCACTGTAATATATGATAAGTTTCTATAATCAAAGACTGCTTATGAGCTTTGGATACTGGATTGTTCTCTGTGTTTACCGGTTGAAGAGTGATTATGGAATTCTCATGCTGTTGCATAACTCAATAAGTGCTTCTTACCTATGTTTTCCATTCATAAGTTAACATCTAAACAGCAGAAAAGAAGATTAGCTTAGAATTTGTTTAAATACACTCTATGCTCAATTTCTGTTGTTTCTTTATGTTTTCCTCTGTTTAGGCATAAATATGAATTCCACATGGCTCATGTTTGCCTGAACCTTTAGATAGTTATCCAGGGATTCTTCATTGCCCCTAGATAGAGATCATCCTTCCCTCTGTTAAGCTGAGTGAGAGATTCTTAAGTGCCTCTCATTCCTTACGTATCATTCTTCCTTTTAGTCTGAACATTGTGTTATGAGCAGCTATCCTGCTTCATATTTCTCTTATGACCAAGAAAACGCACTGATAATCCTAACCCATGCCTGCATGCCCAATAGTTTGAAACTTATCACTTCATGAATTGCCTCTCTACCTGAAAGCATTTTCCTTCCATCCAAACACAAGCAAAAACCCCTGAGCCAAAAGCTAGTCTGAAATCATCAACAGAGTTGAATCATTAAGAGAGAGCCCTCTCTGATTGCAGGTGGGCTAGAACCTGCAGTACAAAGATTGGTTTGTGGTTACCTCGGCCGTATCCCTACAGGAGCCTAGGGACAACCTGAGTGATAACACACAAAAGAATACTTCGGGGAAAGCCTCAGCTAAAAACCCCACTATCTGTATTATCATACAATGTGGAAATATATTAGAATTATACAAAGCCTTAGCTCTCACAGCTAGCCAGCTCTTAGTACAATCCTCACAGATGCTCACAGGAAAACTTGGCTTCTCACAAAATCTTGTCCTCTTCCCTCCAAGCTCCTATTTCCTTGCACAGCTTCTCCTGGTTGTTCTCTTGTTACCAAGTGGAACACTAATCTCACACACTGCTCTAACACACTCTCATAACTGCACAATCCTCAAGGAATGATGCCTTGACTGCATGCATGAGTTTTCTTTAAAAGAGAACACATGCAACTGATAGTACATTGTCCCTATCTTTAATGTCAACTGGGTCTTTCTCAAAATAGACATGCATGAGTTACTAATGAGAGAATCTTCATTTATATAGAGTACACTAGTTGAGTGCATGCATGCATCAACTCACTGATAACTTACAATTAGTTCCTCAAACAGTTTGGAATTAATTTAACTCAACTTAACTAAGTAAACTGAGCTAACTAATTACAACTCAAACATAGCTCAATCTTATCTCCTTAATTAAGGGATAATCTCCTTAATTTAAGGGATAATTGTTGCATGACTGCAAAAATACTTCTAACTTTAATTTCTCCAACTAATTAATCCATAATGAATTAATTGATTATTTCCAAGCAGCTGGTGAGACTAAATTCGATTTTAATTCACCATTTTAATTCAAGGAAAAATTAAAATTGGAGTATTCTTGTTGCCACATTTCAACACTCCCTCTCAACAAGAAAGGGATTATCTACCACCCTGATCCTATCTCTCTGGAACTCGAATTTACTCTTTGACAATGCCTTTGTCAAAATGTCAACATCTTGCTCCTCTGTCGAAATATATTGTAGCAACATGATCCTCCTCGCTACACAGTCTCTGAGACGATGATGCCAGATGTCGATGTGCTTGGACCTATCATGAAATACTAGATTCTCATAGAGTTTGATACAACTCTCATTATCACAATAGATCACAATTGGATCCATCCTCTGACCAAACAAACCAACTAATATTTTCCCCATCTAGATGGCCTCGCATGCTGCCTGACTTGCAGCCATGTATTATGCCTCTGTCATGCTGAGTGCAACCAACCTATGTTCCCTGTTGTACCAAGAAACTACCGCTGACCGAAGAATGAAAATCCCTTCTGATGTGCTCTTCTGATCTAATGGACTCCCTACCCAATCTGCATCAGTGAAGCCCTGTAGCTTCACTCGCTTTGTCCATTTGTACCATAATCCATATTGAGATGTGCCTCTGAGGTATCTCAATACATGCTTTGCTTCCTTCCAAAACATCTTGGTAGGCTGAACCATGGCTTGACTCAGTTGGTTCACGGAATAACACAAGTTTGGTCATGTGTTCACTAACTACATCAGTGAACCCACAAGCTACTTGTACACAGTAGTCTCTACTACTCCTGAAGTAGCATCCTCCTTCCTCCAGTTACCTGATAGAGGAGTCTGCATGGGCTTGCACTTCTCCATGTGGAATATCCTGAGTATCTCGTTGGCATACTTGCCCTGAGACACAAACAATTCCCCATCCTTCTGCCACACTTCCATGCCAAGGAAGTAATGCATGAGACCCATATCTTTCATCTCAAATTCTCTTGCAAGGTCCTCCTTGCAAGACATGAACAACTAATCCTCACCTGTCAATATGAGATCATCAACATAAAGTAAAATGATCAACAACTTACCTTTCACCATGATGTGGTATAGGTTTGCATCCGCTTCACTCTTTGTGAAGCCTAACTCGGTGAAGTAGTTGTCTATCCTGGTGTACCAAGCATGAGGTGCTTGCTTCAGCCCATACAGCGCTCTCTTGAGTCGCCACACATGCAACTAACGATCGAAGGTCTCAAAACCTTCCAACTACTCTATTTACACCTCTTCATCAATCTTGCCATTAAGGAATGCAATATTCACATCCATCTAATGGATCTTCCAACCCATCTATGTTGATAGTGCCAACATCGATCTGATAGATGAGTACCTTGCGACAAGAGAAAAAGTCTCATCATAGTTAATCCCCTTGACTTGTGAAAAGCCATGGGCAACAAATATTGCCTTATGCTTCTCCACACTACCATCAACAACTTGCTTTACCTGGTAAAGCCAATGGGAACTCACAACTAACTTGTTCTCCAGTCTCAGAATCACATCCCAAACACTATTATGAACTATGGAGTCATATCCACCATAGCATCAACCCAAATCAGCTACTACATTACTTCCTCAAAGGAAGATGGCTCAGTCTCAACACATTCCCCAATAAGGGCCATGTATCCAGTGTACCTCTCAGGTGACCTCCTCTATCTGCGTTGATAAGATGGTGCTCCCACATTCTCTCTCACATTCTCCAACAATCTATCAGCTTCTCTTGTACGTTTTCGTCCATCTTTGGAATACTCTGCTTGAGTGGTTGTTTCCACTCCTGGAACCTCTACATGTGCCTGCTTCGCATTAGTCTAAGGCTTCTCCTCCTTAGGAACCAATGGTTCCTCCACAGCCTGTAGTTGGAGCTCCCTCTTAAGGGAAACTCACATGGCCTTTTTCTCATCAAACTTGATATCTTTGTGAACCATTGTCCTTCGAATGGTAGGAAAGTACACCAAATAGTTGTAAGGTGTATCACTGTACCCCACAAGTATCCCCAACTCTGCTATCATCTCAAGCTTCTTCCATGCATCTTTTGTCACATGGAAATATACCGATGAGCCAAAGATCCTGGAGTGACCCACATCTAGTCTCTTACCGAAGAAAGCTTCCTCTGGTGTCTTCATCCCAAGTATGTGATGTAGGCTTCTATTCTTCAAATAGACCGTTGTGTTGCATGCCTCAGCCCACAAGTGAAGTGGTAGGCCTTGGTCATGCAGCATTGCCCGTGCTGCCCCTACAATAGTTATGTTCTTCCTCTCGGCCACCCCATTCTGTTGTGGGTTATGAGGTGTTGTCAACTCTCGTTTAATTATTTTCGCTACACAGAAGTCCTTAAACTCTTGAGAGACATATTCTCCATCGTTGTCACTTCTCAAGGCCTTGATCTTCTTCCCTGACTCTTTCTCGGCCAAAGCTTTGAACTTACAAAACTTTATGAAGGTTTGGTCCTTCTTTTGCATGAAATAAATCCAACATTTATGAGAAAAATAATCAATGAAAATCACATAATACCTTTGCTTCACTGTGGATGTCGTCGAGAATGGTCCACACAAATCAGTATGAACTCACGCTAAGATAGCCTCTGCTTGACTGTCTCAATCATGAAAGGAATACTTTGTGTACATTCCCAAGGTACAACCTTTGCATGTGTCAACTTGCTCAAGTTTACCTTTGGGAAGTCCTGTAGATATTTGTTGCATTATCTTCAAAGCCCCATGATGCAAATGGCCCAACTACCTGTGCCACAACTTGCCAATGTCTTGGCTTTGCACCAATTATTCTTTCATACTCAATATTGTACAATAATCTACCTCTAATTTATAGATATTCTTCACCCGAATCCCTATCCTCTTGGTCTGACCCGCGGCTATGTGTCTTAGGAATTCCTTTCCTTTACTGAAGACAACATCATAGCCTTTGTCCTCCAACATCACGACCGATACTAAGTTCTTCTTCAGTCCAGACACATACATCACATCTGTCAAGGTGAGAGCAGCTCCATGCTCCCTCTGAAAAGCAACTATGCTCACTCCAAAAACACTATACCTTCCATCGTCACCCATCTCTATGCGCATCTTGAGGTATTTCTCCTCCAAGGCACTGAATAAACTTTTGTCACCGGTCATGTGGAATGAGGCTCCACTGTCAAGATACCAGACATAACCCATCATTGATGACACGATGCATGCGATGAGGGTAAAGTCCATTTCAAACTGAGAGGCTAATGCCTCACCTTTCGATCCTTTTTAGGATCCCTTCTTGGACTTCTTCGATGAGAAATTAGTCGCATAATGTCCCATCTTGTGACAATTAAAGCATCTCACTTTAGACTTGTCAACCTTCTTCCCTCCATGAGAAGAATTCAATTTGGAGTGGGAAGACTTCCCATTCCCTTTTGTTTCCTAACTTGCTAAAGCCAGATTTTCTTCATCATCATTCTTGGATGAAGAACCATCTCATGTGCTCCTCCTGATCTCCTCCTGCATGAGATCTGACCACAATCGTTCCCAATCCAACAGTTTCTCCCTTCCATTCACAGTCCTGGTAGCTATTCCATCTCTTTGGAAGGCCAAGGAGAGCGAGACTCACCATATCATCATCGATAGTAGTTATTCCCACACTGCTAAGCTCATCTTTGCAGGTGGTGAGCTTGTTCAGATATGTGGAAATAGTACTGCCCTTATCCATCTTGATTCTTCGAAGCTTATCCTTGAGAGCCAATTTCCTCTGGTCGCTACTGTTCTGGTAGAGATCCTTCAATGTCTTCAACATTGAAAATGGAGTATCCTTCCCATGGAGACTCGGGACAATATGGTCTTGAACTCCCTCAAGGATGATATGTCTCGCCTTCGCCACACACTTCTTCCACTCAGCCAACTCCTGTGCATTAGTACTTGAAGCGGGCTTTTGGATTTCTTGATCAATGAATTCCTTCAAGCTGTTGTCTTCTAATACAACCTCCATGTAATCTTTCCATGCTATGTAATTCGAGCTATCTTCCAAGGCATACTCGAGTCTTAAGCCATTGAATTCCATTGGCCAACCTTGAAGTATGTGTTAGGTTCCTATACCAATAGGAGTCATAATTTTGAATGAATGAGATTAAACCTTGTAATATTGTACATACCTTTGCTTTTGCAAATGTTTCCCATATTCAAAAAATTAAAAAATGTAAAGAGCGTATGTCATAAAAAAATAATCAAAAGACAAAAAGAATAAAAAAGGTCAAAAAAGATGAAAACATATGAACCCCAAGAATAGAAAAAAGACCATGAAAGTGAGCAAGCCAAAATTCCACTCCTATTTAGTTTTATGCATAATAAAATATTGTGTGCAGCTTGTGATCCTTGCCACCATCCATGGTAGTCAAAATGTTTAAACTTGGCTATTTCATGTTTTCAATTTCATGTCTATAGATAGAGAATAAAAATCTGGCCAAAGAGTGTAACCCTGGCAGATAATTAGCTAGGTAGAGTAAATAAAAGGAGCTCAACCATTTAATCTGAGCCCTTGGATGTATAAGGTTAGATTTAGTTAGTTTACTATTGTAAAGAAAAATAAAAATATTTGGTAAGGGTTTGCTAGCTCAAATGCACCCTAATAAAATGAAGAAAAATGGTAGGATGAGTAGATGGGTAAGTAGAAGAAAGGTTGCAGAATTATGATGATTGATTGGACAAAAGCACCTTTATCATCTTTAAACATGTATTTCAAATATGAATGGGCAATTAAGCATGCATAAGGTTTACAAAGTCAATTAATTAACTTCCCCCATTCATTTCACCCCTTTACTTTACTAATTTCCCATAAATAAATTCTAAGTACTTAAATCATTTAAGTCAAATAGGCTCAAAGCATTTCTCTGACTTCTGGAGGGATTGGACCCTTAGCTTAATGACTTAAGGACAAAGAGTACTAGATTCTCCCTCATCAAAAATTCATCTCCCTTCATTCCCCCTCATTTCCCTAATAAAACCCCTTTTCCTAAGGTTAAAACACTATTGGCCTAGGGAAAGTAATCACCCCCATGTAAAACCCCTTTTTTCCCAAAAACACTTTAGCCTAAGTTATAATGCATATATGCGAAAAGCAAACAAATCACAGAAAATACATTATGCTTAGCGCAATTCATTTCTGCCATTTTCATATTAACTTCTAACTTTTATATATTAATTCCCATTAATACCCTTTCCTATATGTATATATTAAATCCCTTACATTAATATCCCTAGACCTAGTTTTAACTATAAAACTACGATTTTACCCAAACCCCGACAAAGTTCATTAACTGATTTATTTGCGATTATGTTAAGTAAAACTCTGTAAATCACCCCTGCTCCCTAATTTCGTCATTAATCCCGCCTTAAATCCACCATTAATCCCAATACCGCCATATTTAAAGTGCCCGTCGAGCCCCTCATCAACCTCTGCACACAATCACACCTCGACCACCATCCAATCTGAAGACCCAGATCCAATGCCCCAGAAACCATTTCGGGCGGGATCATCCGCCAGACTATACATGCCTGAAAAAGTTGTTTTACACGAGACCTCATTGGCGACGTGTCAGTCACTGAGTGGAATCGAGCTGCCCTTGCCAAAAGCCACCCGATGCCCATAAGCGGTGCGAAATTAACCTCTTACCGCCTCCCTACTACGCGACAAATCAGTCACTATTGACCCGTACTCGCCAAATAACATTTTTTCCATATAAAATCCAAAAAACCCCAAAAATGTCTTTTTCGCTGAATTTTTGCCTGCAAGCTTTTGTACACATGCACGACACCTGCAAAACATCGAAGCCGTCAACCCACGTGCAAATTTCACTCCAAAGAACGCCAGAGATCACCCAGTCAACCGTGCAACTTCCACAAGCACCCTAAGACTAATTACAACTACCAGTTATCCTGCTTAGAGTCCATTTGCCTCAGTTTCAGGTACTTAAACCTAAATTCACCAAGTGCCCTGTCAATTTCAAGTTAGACCAGTCATTAAGTATTTTGTTAAACTTAAAACTTAATTAAAATAACTCCAATAGACTCCATACTGCACCTTGTTGGATAGTTAAACCCTGAAACTGCCAAACTACCTCTGAAAACCCCAATTTAACCTTAAGCAAGCCTAATTCGAATCCACAAGAACCGAATTATGGCTGCCCCTAATACATTGAACATGAGACCCATCTCCACACCCCATTTGGACCTAGACCACCTTCCCTTAGCCGATAGGGATTTCCAGATAAAAGATACCTTTGTCATAGAGCTCTTGCTCAAGGTACATTGCCAAAGTAGAGACAGATTCTTGAACCATGCTGATGAGATTGGCCTTTGGGAGTCAAATTTTCCCAAATACCAAATCCCCCAAGTCCGCATTTTTCCTGAGATTGTACATATGTGCTATGCTTGCTACATCCCCAGTCACAGAACCATCATGTCTCATGACCAGAAAGTCCTTTTCACCATCACTCCTGAGTCCATCAATGAGATGTTGTAGCTTCAACCAGGGCCAAACCTAACTCCCCTCTCAATTTGGATACCTGTTGGACTTATATCCCAAACTTAGCTCTACAAGATTGGCCCAATTGATCCAAACCTTCATCATAGAAGAGAAGTATACCCCCAAAGACCCCCCTCCATATGTAGCAACTATATTTTCTCCTTGGTGCCGAAATATTGTTTCCATGATATCTTGTATTTTGGGTTTCCTTTGTCCATCCTGTGATGACCATGCTCAGTGGAACCCCTCCACCAAGACTCAGTCCTAAGATCAGGAGAGTTCTTCATCTACATATAAATCATAAGGTGGGAGATTGGTACTTGTACCAAAACCACATTGAAATCCAGATTTATGGGTGCCATCTTGCCCCATACAAACTACCTAAATACCTCGCAATGAGATTATTTTCCCTGGAGTACTACAGGTAGATAATAAATCTAGATGAGGTAAACTTTGTCTCAGCCAAAAATAAATCCCATCTCAAGATCAAAGACCAATTGGGTCCTTTCATTTGTAATAACAGAGAAGTTGGAAAGGAGGCTGACCTAATCATTCAAAGGCTAAAATTAAAACAAAGCTTCATATGGAGATATGATCCCTTGGATTTCATCTGCAAAAGAAGGTAGAAAAACAAGATGGCTCCCTATATCCATCACCACATCCCTGAAATAGAAAAGCATGCCAACCAATTGCAATGGCTGGAAAACACTTTAGAGGATAGGGACAATACTAAAGTTGTTGCGGAGATTACATTACTAGATCTAGAAAACCAACTTGATGAAAATTCATTTCTTTGGGTACCACCTTAGGAAGGAACAATGAGCACTCCCCCTATCATGCAGACTCCTCTGCATGAGGAGAAAAATCCCAAAAGGGGCAAGGAGGAAGGGTCAAGCTCAAGGACACAATCCTTCAATGTTCAATATGAAAGAGGCCAAAGAAAAAGGCCTAGACTCAATCCTGTGTCAGAACAGGAAGACATTGATGGCTCAGTTGCAATAACTGATTCTAAGCCAGAAAGGAGTAAAGGCACTATTCCTTTAGAGGAAACATAGACTCAATCATCCTCAAGAACCTAGATGATAAAGAGACAGATGAGTGTAGAGGCCTCATCTTTCAACAAGCCAGCAGACTAGGATAAAAGTATCAAAGATAGATTCAAAGAAATAAAATTGAGGAATGAAAGGTTGAAAACTAAGACATATTCTCATATTTTCAAACTTCCTACTCCAAGTCAGAATAAATTGATGTCAGCCTTTGACAACAAAGAGGGGAAGATGCAGGTGTCCTTCATTCAACCAACTATGTAGCAACCAAGGGCACCCACTGACTATAAGAAAGTTGATTATGATGTGTTGGCTAGGGATATTCACCTTGTGGACCAAACAGAGTTTCACAAGCAAGATGGAAAAATGATCTACTCAACCCTGACAGGGAAGTCCATAGTTGTTCATCAACTACAAAGTTTCCCGAACAACATCTCAGCTTAGTATCAACTTGAACAGGCTTTATCACAAGCTAAGGATAATAGAATCAGGTCTTTGGAAGACTTGATCATAGAGATGGGACATGATCCCAAAGATATCAAAGCAATAGAGGAGTTAATAAAACTGAAGAACAAGGATATTGCTTCACTGAAGAAGCAGCTAAAGATACCCTCCCTGCATCATCCACAAACACAGGAGGTGTTACAGTCTCAAACTCAGCATGAGGACTTAATGGATTTAGTCCTCAAGCTGAATGATCAGCTAAGGATCACATAGAAGGAATTAGATTCCTTAATCCAATTGAAATAAGGTGAAGTAGGGACCACACTGCAACTATAATCCCTACAGTGACTACTGCAGTACCATCTACATTGGCAGCCAAATTGGCTCCAAAAAATCCTATAGTCACTGCCTCGCCCATCACCACTGCAGCATGTACATCAACAGATGAAGCAGCCAAGATTGTTCATGCCATGGAAGAAATGTCTATTCAGACAAATGAGATAAACAAGCTAAAGGAACAGGTGGCAAGCTTAGAAACAAACTATAAGATTATGCAGAAAGAGGAGGAACAGAAGGCTACCATAATAAAGGAAAAGCTCAAGTTCATGGAAATAGACTTGACATTAAAGGAGCCACTTGGAGAATCCAAGGAAAAACTGTGGGCCAATATCATTGACTCTATCAATGATATTTGGCCATCCATACAGGTCATATTTGAGAAGATTGATCTCATAAGATTAATAACATAGGCTATTGAGAAAGTAAAGATAGAATTAGGAAACAAGCCTAGAGATGCTACCAAACTCATCCAGTTCTTAAATTCAAAGAACAAGTACCAACTATAGGAACTGGAAATTGAAGATAAGACTGCTACTATTCTGGAGGTAAAGAAAGTCCTCACTAAGAGGGAGCTTATGCATAAGTTAGAGGAAAAGAACAAGGAAATGCAAGTAGTCGTTGACAGGTTCATGGCTAATTTTGATAAGCTAAAGGAAAAGGGATTACCTAATCCCTTAGTCCTTCATGATAAACTTATGGAACGGGATTACAATGAGAAACTTGGGGATGTAGAAAGACATCAAGTGGCTACTTCACAAGTGGAGTACCAACAAGAAAGGTATTGTACAGTGCTTTTGAAAATCTATTTTACCTCCAGCATGAGGTAAAACATCTGTTTGTAAATAAGCCTTCATTTTCCAAATACACTGAGGCAGATGAAAATTACTGGAGAATGCTGAGTATCCGGTTACCAACAGATCAAGAATGGGAAAAATTGACTAACTTACTATATTAGAACACAGTTAAAGGTCAAACACACAGTCAAAGAAGTAAAAGAGAAGCAGGGTCAAAGAGTATCAGTTGAAAGATGAAAGTAAAGAAGATTCCAGTGTAGAAATGCTACAAATATTAGCCAGCTTAAAGGGCTCCAACTCAACTGAAATAGCTAGTAACACCACAATAAAAGGGACAACATGAAGCAGTTCAACATCTATCTCTATCTTCATGCAAGAAGATATTTGTTTTTCCTAAATTAAATCTCAAGTTGTTTTGAGATATTTTGTACAAAATTTTGTATATATACTTCATATTTCGAAGTATGTAGGGTGGATTCCAAGACATTTCTATAGACTTTTTCTCTCAAATCAAAATTCTATTGTATTAATGACTGGATTGGCTTTCTGGATCAAGGAATAAAGATAAGATATTTTACAGGTTTCTTGTGTAAAGAAAAATACAAATAAGTATTCTCCCATGTTCAATGTTGTTTTTTATTATGTTTTTTCCATAATCTTTTATGTAAATTTCGAAAATCCAAATTTATATCTAGGAATGATATTTCAAAAATTGCTTAAATGCACTCTACCTTCACTGTTATGCATTATTGTATGTTTTCTTCACAAATATGAGTTAAGGAATTCTTGACTGCTCCTTAGTTTAGATAACCCTTAGCCATATATAGAAAAGGATTCTTAATTGCCCTTTATTCGTGATCATCCTCTGTTCTTCATTCTGATCCCGGTGCAAGGATTCTTAAGTGCCCTCTCACCCTGGTTAGAATTACTTCACCCATTAGGCCTAAAGATTTGCATTTTGCTTTGCTAGCCTACCCTGTGAACATTCCCTTTAATGATCTAGTCCAGTTATGATATCCATTTGTTGACTCCATAGCCCAATGGCTTGAAGACCTAGCTCTATCCATCTGCTCCAAGAATTCTACCATCCAACCTTCAATTCAAAACCAAAACCCCAACGAACATTAAGAACTAGCCTGAAATCCCATAAAAACAAAGCTAAATTATATAGAGAGAGCCCTCTTGGGACTTAGGTTGGCTAGAGCCTAAGCCTAAAAGATTGGTTTGTTGTTACCTCGGTTTATTCCTCCTTTTGATAAGTTCTAAGGAAAATTCTGAGTGATAATAGTATGATAAGAATTCGATTTTGTACCTGCATCCCCGAACTTCAAACTTCAAATTCTATTCTTTGTATATTGTTCACAGCTCTAATACCATGTAGAAATTCTGATTGTAGATTAACTCGAGAATGAAATATAACCAAAGCAAAATACTATAATCTAATTCTACTTTCAATTTGTGGAAGCTTAAAAATCGAGCTGAACAATATAGCCAAAAGAAGAAGAATCAATGCACAATACGCAGAAGAATACTTCGGGGAAAGCCTCAACTAAAAACCCCACTATCTGTATTATCATACAATGTGGAAATATATCATAATTATACAAAGCCTTATCTCTCACAGCTAGCCAGCTCCCAATACAATCCTCACAGATTCTCACAGGCAAACTTGGCTTCTCACAAAACCTTCTCCTCTTCCCTCCAAGCTCATATTTCCTTGTGCAATTTCTCCTGGGTGATCCTCCTGTTACCAAGTGGAACACTGATCTCACACACTGCTCTAACACACTCCCAGAATTGCGCAATCCTCAAGGAATGATGCCTTGACTGCATGCATGAGTTTTCTTTATTAAAGAACGCATGCAACTGATAGTACATTGTCCCTGTATTTAATCTCAACTAGGTCTTTCTCAGAATATACATGCATGAGTTATTGATGAGATAATCTTCAGTTATCTGGAGTACACTAGTTGTGTGCATGCATGCATCAACTGACTGATAACTCACAATTAGTTCCTCAAACAGTTTGGAACTAATTTAACTAGACTTAACTCAGTAAACTGAGCTAGCTAATTACAACCCAAATATAAATCAATCTTATCTCCTTAATTAAGGAATAATATACTTAATTTAAGGGATAATTGTTTCATGACTGCAGAAATACTTCTAACTTGAATTTCTCCAACTAATTAATCCATAATGAATTAATTAATTATTTCCAAGCAGCTAGTGAGACTAAATTCTATTTTAATTCACAATTTTAATTCAAGGACAAATTAAAATTGGAATATTCTTGTTGCCACATTTCAACACAGAGGAGAGGATGAGAGAAATTACGGGGATATTTTGAGGGAAATATACAACCCTTAGAGCAGAAAAAGGGTGAAACTGACGAATGACATAACATTGGTTTCGAAGTATTGCACAATTGTAATATGTTGTTTGATAATAAATTCAATTGACACTAAACAGTTGATCCATTCATTTTACACTAAACAGTTAATCCACTTGATCGTGCATCATGGCAATGCAAAATTAGGTTGACTTGTGTGCTGATGGAGATCTTGATAAAGGATAGATGTCATTTTTAGGCAACAGGACATATGTCAACACAATAGCAAAATGGTAGACAATGGTTGGCCTTCCCATTTTCAAGAAGGGGATGCTTATCAGCGTAAATATAATATTAAAATTAAATGTTAAGGAATTCATAAAAAAATTATTATTAAAAAGAAAAAAGTCAAAAAGAAATCAGAAACAAAAATAAAAATAAAAAATAAAATAAAACAGAAATTGACCCAAAAACAGTATAAAAATTAAAAATAATATTTGTGTATTTTACTATAAATATTTTCTTATTTTAAAATTAAAAGTATGTAACAATTATTCATATTAAAATGAATATTATTAAATTCAAAAGAGACATTAAAAAATAATAATAATATTAATAATATTGAAACAAAATTATGTAATGTTGAAGGAGTTTAGCTCAAGCAATAGAGGCACATATTCTGTTTCTGGCCGTGGTGAGTTCAAATCTCTGGAGACATGCTCTACATGGTGAAAATTGTGGGGATTTTCAATTTAACTCTCCTTTATGAGGTTTGGATGCTTAATGTTAGATGGCCTTCCTCTGCCTTTAGGTCCCTCCTTTTCCAAGTAATTATAAAACCACTAGATATGTACATTTCCTAGATTATGGATGAATGTGAACTCACAATTTTAAGTCTCTTTCCATCATGCATGCAGTGTCTGGGTTGGTAAAGTGTGGAAGCGTATGTGGGTTGTAGTCCATGTCTACAAAATGGATCTCTCAATCAGGATGAAATGTATCTCCAATGTATTTGGGTTGGTTTTTTAGTACAGGTCCACAACTGTAAAATGGAGAATGTCTTTTGGGTGTGGTTCAATTTTTTTCCATGCAATAGATATTTTTCTTTAGAACCTATAGGTATTTAATTTCACTTGGTCTACGGGCACCTTTTTCTTAGTCGTCCTCTCGAGAAAACTCCTGATGCTCTCACTACAAAGATAAAAGGTTTGTGGTATGTTTTATTAGAAACCCTCAGGCGACTCTCCTATAGTGGATTGTTGAAGGAAATGGCTCGACCTCTGTCATAGTGTAGTACAAATTCGAGCATCAGTCGAGGACGGGGGCATGGGAATATGATACCCACTAGGGGTCAAGGCCAAAGTAATAGTCATCGTTCAATTTTTTTGTAGCTATATCTTATAGGAACGACACCCACCCTTAGGCTCGCCAAGTCATTAGCGAGTGGGAAGTCGAGAATGGAGACCGAATGGATCCTAGTGAACAGGAAATTCTGGAAAATTTTGGAGATATTATTCCAAAACCAATAAATACTCAAGGTCTTCGTACTTTATTTATGTAAATTCTTTATCTATTTTGGATGATGAATACTCTTTTATCCAACGATTTAATGTTTCCCCTATAAGAAACCCAAGTCCTTCAGAAGAGATTTAGGAAATTCCTAGAGTATTCTAGCTAATTTAGTGCTAGATACAACAACAGAATTCTCTTCTTACATGCAATGAGAAGCACATTCCCTGTATACCTTCGAATAATATGTCGAGTTCCAATGCCAAAGACCCTACACCAGTCAAGTCCTCTTATGATTAGTCTTGTATAGTTGCATAGTATGGATTTTTTGTTTTTAGTCTTGTTTAGATGAGTAGTATGGATTTTTTATTTATTTGGTATAGGTTCATAGTCAATAGGAGTCATAAATACAGTCAAGTTCATATAGCCTTTTTATAAAATCTCAGACAATTCCGATTTTTGTCTAGTTACTATAGGAATTTACAGGGTAAGTTCCTTATATAGAACATCAAAGGACACTGCTCGCAAATAGATCACAGATCAGTACACCAATATTCTTGACGTGGTCAAAACCCTCAAAGAGGGAGATAGTCCACAACCTGAGCCAATGCGGCCACTTCAGGCAATTTATTAATGTAAAAGAAAGAAAATTTTCATAAGCTTCTCTCATGAACGGTCACCTAACAAATGACCATCCATTCTCTTTAAATAGAGATCATGGACCAATCGAGTGTTAAGCCATGGATCAAGTGTTGGTAATACTGAGTAGAGAATGAACCATCATATCACTTCATGTCTAGAACATATCATGACCGTCAAATTGTAAGTTACAAAAAGTACATACTAAAGAAACACACTTTACCTAACTATACACTAGACCAAGTTATACCTAATGATTTCCTATGTGTTGGAATATCCTAACATCCCCCATTAAGAAAAACTTGGGATAGGATTGAAGGATGTACAAATATGACACAATAGGAGAAGGAAGAAAGCATGAGAGCATATCCCCCCTTAGTGACAATTTCTTGAACTCCAACCATAAATCGAAGTTTAATAAACTTCGCCTCTTTGAGAGCCTTTGTAAAGATGGTTGCAACTTGATCATCACCTGAACAATATTGCACTTCAAGAACATGGTCATGAATGATATTTCTGATGAATTGCGTGTGTAGTTCAATGTGTTTGTTGCGTTGATGTTGGACTGGATATTTTCATAGTTTAATGACACTTTGATTATCACCAAAGTGTAGTCGGATGTTGCTACTAAAAACAAAATTCTGATAGGATCTGATGAATCCACAGGACTTCCTTACTAGCTTTAGTGGCGTCATGATACTTTACTTCTGCTGAAGAAAGAGAAATGGCACTTTGTTTCTTGCAAAGCCATGCACTAGTTCTAGAACGAAGAGTGAAGACATAACATGCAGTAGACTTATCATCATCAGGGTCACCAGCCCAATCAGAATCAGTGAAACCAACCAATAGAGGAGATGCTTCTGCACTGTAATGAATCCCAAACTAAATTGTACCTTGAACAAAACAAAGTATTATTTTAGTTGCTTTCCAATGACTTTCATGTGGGTTTTGCATAAACTGAGCAACAAGGCCAACAACAAAGGAAAGGTTAGGACGAGTATGGGTCAGATACAAAAGTTTTCCAGCAAGCTTACGGTATAAGGTAGAATCAACTTTAGGGGAAGTACAAGTGACTGAAAGTTTGGCTTCAGACTGAAAGGGAGAAGGGGTTGGCTTATAGTCTTCCATGTGAAAGTGGTGTAGAATATCACATGCATACTTGTAATGGGAAAGGGAACTACCTTCTTTGGATTGCAATACTTGAAGACTATGAAAATAATGCAAGTTTCCTAAGTCTGTCATTTCAAACTAGTTTTTAAGGTTGGAATTCACATGGTTTATAAGGTTGGGATCACTACCAGTAAGGATAATATCATCAATATAAAGAACAAGAATGATAAGAGACTTACCCACTTTCTTGGTGTAGACAGTATTGTGAGAATGACACCTAGAAAAGCCAGTATCTAAAAGAAAACTATCCATTTTGGCATACCAAGCCCGCAGTGCTTGCTTGAGACTATAAAGGGATTTCTTAACCTAGTATACAAGGCTGGAGTTTGTTTGTATTAAGCCAAGAGGTTGTTCCATATAGATTTCTTCATGCAAGTACCCATGCAAGAAGGCGGATTTAACATCCATATGATGGACTTCCCATTTGAAAGAGGAAACAAGGGAAAGAACAAGGCGGATAGAGTTCATTTTAGCAACAGGGGAGAAGGTTTCAGTATAGTCAATGCCTTCAACTTGTGAAAAACCCTTAGAAACAAGACGAGCTTTATGTTTATCAACTTTTCCATCTGGTCCAAACTTGGTTCTATAAACGCATTTGCATCTAACAAGTTTTTGTCTTTTTGGAAGAGGAACAAAGTCCCATGTATCATTTTCCAATAGTGAACGATATTCTTGATTCATAGTTGTGTCCCAATCTGGATGGATTAAAGCTTTTGCAAAGGTGTCAAGATCATAATTTACCAAAGCTTGAGCAAGTAAAGAAGAGGCTCTATCCAACTGAGAACATGTATGACATTGATCTGCAGGATCACCTGCAAGAGCACCTGCTGCATCCTGAGCATTTTGTAAGATGATGAGTTGAAGGAGGATCCCAAGAAGGTGGGGGAGGATTTTCATCCTCACTGTCATCATCTTAAGAAGGAATACTTTTAGAAGTAGAAGGGATAGAGAGAGGTGGATAGGCCAATATATTTTTAGCAAACTTCACATTTCTTCTAATGATAACATTTTTGGATTTAGGTTGAAGAATTCTATATCCTTTGACATCTTCATAATATCCAACAAAAATACATTTTTCACTCTTAGGTTCTAAGGCTTTATGTTTCTCATCTGGAATATGGGCTCATGCTTCACCTCCAAAAAAAATGAAACTGACTTACATCTGGTTTAATTGAGCTCCATGATTCTTCTGGAGTGATATTCTTTAAAACCTTGGTAGGAGTGTGATTTAATATGTAATTTGCACAGTTAAATGCATCCACCCAAAAATTAAGACTAAGTCCTCTAGATTAAAACCATGCAATTAGCCATTTCCTTTAAGGTGCAATTTTTCCTTCCAGCTACACCATTTTGCTATGGAGTATATGGAATAGTATGTTGCAATTGAATTCCATGATTAATGCAAAGGTTGATGAATTTGTTGTTAACATATTCTCCTCCATTATTAGATCTTAGCTTAAGAATTTTGATGTCCAAATTATTTCTCAACAAAGGCCTTAAAGACCAAGAACATGTTAAATACTTCACTCTTGAGTTTTAAGAATTATACCCAAGTGTGTCTAGAGAAATCATCAATGAAATTTAAGAAATACTTGTAGTTAGAGAATGAAACAACTGGAAGTGGACCACATAAATCACTATGCACAAGCTGTAAAGGGGCTGAGGCATGCCAAGAGGCACATTTTTCAAAACTATCCCAATGATGTTTTCCGAGTACACATCCAAAACAAACACCATCTCTGCAAGATACCATAGGAAGACTTGTCACCAATATTTTCTTTACATAGATTTTGAAGGAGTGATAGTTTAAGTGACCAAATCGCTCATGCCAAAGTTTTCTCACTTCATCATTATGAGCAACAAATATCGAGGGAAGAGTTGATGACCCAAAGTTGTTAAACTTGTACAACCTTGTAGAATCATTAGCAATTCCAGTAGCTAAAATCTGTCTAGGATCTCTTAGGTCCTTAATTACAACATCATGAGGTGAAAATTCAATTGTTTTACCTTCACCAATGAGTTATCTAATATATAGATAGAAGGTTGAAGGATAAGGTAGGAACACATAATACATCATTAAATTTACCATTATCTAGATGAATAGTTCCAACCCCTACAACACTAAGAGATCTATCATCGCCAACATATATATTTTTGGTGTTACAATCATTTAAAGAAGAAAACATGGCTTTATTTTTGGCCATGTGATAAGAAGCTCCAGAATCAATGAGCCACTCATGAGAATGAGAAGAAGGAGATACATTTAGTGCGTAACTAGACCAAGATGCTTGACAACAACATGTAGAAAGTATTATTCCTGAAGATGATGTTGAAGTTGAAGAGGGCTCCAAATGAGTGTTATGCTTCTTCATTGCTACTTCCAAGGCTTCCATCTTCTTAAAGCATTTGGATTATAAGTTTCCATAACGATTACAAAAGTTACAATGTCTATCAGTCTTTTTCCCTTTTGTTTTAGTTGCCTTATCATTTTGTTGAGTTGATTTTTCATTGTGAGATTGAAATTTATTAGGACCCTTGTTCGGTTTAGGACCATTCTTTTTAGGATGCTACTTCTTAGGATTCTTTGAACTTGGTTGTTGTTGGGCTAATAAGGCTTTCTTAGAAGAGTTTCCAATATTAAGAAGACCAAGATGTAAGAGTTTTTCTTGCTCTCTGATTAAATAATCACAAAAGGCATCAAAAGAGGGGGACTTGTAGTCTTTTCCTTGAGAAATAAAGGCTTCTCTAGTAGAATGGAAGGTGGAAACAACCATAGAGTAGGATGGTCCTAACTTAGTAAGAATGGAATAGATAAGGCTACCATCTTCTTTCTTAACCTTAACACCTCCCAAGAGAAGTCTAAGGGTTTTGAACTTGGACAAAAAATATTCAATGGAAGAAAAATTATTGGGGTCCAACGTAAGCAACTCATTTTCGAGTTGATGAGCTCTAATTTCATTTTTAATTCCAAAAACTTTATTGAGCTTTTTTGTTGCTTCATCGAGGGTATAAATTTCTGTAATCTGGAATTTAAAGGTTTGGAGAAATAGACAACCCTATCAACCCATGTGCTTTATCTTGCTTATTTTCCCATTTTCTTATTTATCTTCATCTTGAGGTTTAGACTCTTGGCTTGAGGTTATTCTATAAAGACCTTTACTTCTAAGCAAATCCACCATGTAGGATACCCATTGGAAGTATTTGGTGTTATCAAGAATAACTAGGCATGGAATTTCCATTTTAAAAGAATGACCCTCTGTGCTCTTTAAATAGAGATCATGGACCAATCAGGTGTTAAGCCATAGATCAAGTGTCGGTAGTACCAAGAGAATGAACCATCAGATAACTTCATGTCTAGAACATATCGTGATTTTTGTTTTGTAACTTACAAAAGTACATACTAAAGAAACACACTTTACCTAACTATACACTAAACCAAGTTATACTTAATTATTTCCTATGTGTCAAAATATCCTAATAGTTACAATGCAACCAGATGGTCAACAAATTTGGTTTCCCTATGGGTAGGTTGAGACCATCTAGATATGGATGTTAATTTTGTAATGTTTGCCTTATTTTGAAAAAGTAATAGAAAGGTACCACCCAAACTTAGCAAAAAAATATGTAACAACTATTCATATTAAAATGAATATTATTAAAAGAGATGTAAAAAAAATACAAGAAAATAAATTTGAAACTAACTAAATAACAAAAAAAAAAAATAAATATTAAAATATAAATTAACAAAAATAAAGATAAATAGATATTAATATTTACATATTATTTAATTACAAAAGCCTTCCTATTTCAAATGAACAAATCAAAATATAAAAAATGAAAAGGGGAAAAAAGGAAAGGGATCTAAATGAATGAAAAGATGATTAGTTTTTACTAAAAATTAAATTAATAAATATTAAAGATATTTAAATAAATAAATCTAAAAACTTTATAAAATGAATTTTTTTTACAAGATTAAAAGAATAAAATCACAAGAAACAAAATAAAAACACAAAATCATTATCGAATAGAATGTTATATAATTTCAAATCCAAAAAAAAGGAAACAAGAGAATGGAAAGGAAAGGGAAAAATACCTAGGAGCGAGAGAGAAATAAAAAGGAAGATGCCTAGAAATAAAGGGATGGGATCCAAGTGTTATTGATCTTTCATCCATCATCCCTATTTAGCATACTAGACGTTTTTTCGATTTCGATGGCCTCCCCCAATTTACATCGATGGAAATGATCAATCCTAACAATGACCTGGGAATCATTTATGCAAATGTGATGCTTAGTCTTCTAAACATGTTCGGAAAAGCTGAGGAGTGATTTCTACAATGTCTTATGTTAGCAGTGTGCTCTATAATCCTTTGACTAATGGAAGAGTCAGTTTCTACAATATAGGGGATCCCATAGGAACATGGAATCAAATATACACCCTTCATGTTTTTAGGCTTCACGGGGTCTTTGACAAATCTTAAGGAGCTATGAATGGTTTTCAAGGGTCTAAAGATGGAAGAAACATTGTGCTTCCTAAGAATCTAACCAATCTTATCGATAGTCCCTTGGATAAAGGGAAGTTGGATATTGGAAGCCAACCCTCCCAGTTCATTTTTAGCTCTGGGACCCCTGGTAGCTTTTAAAAAAACTTGATACCTTGGTATTTACTGTAGTCATTCCTTTCAAACACATAACATAAAAAGAATATATTCTTTTGACAATGGTTGAAAAAGGAGAGAAGAATAGGGGGCTAAAAGTGAATTTGTTGTTGTTTATGCAAATTCATTTCAACTAACTCATCCAAAGCATTGAAGAAAAGAGATAAACCCACCCATTTTCTTAAATATATGGAATGTACATGCATTAATAATGTGTAATGAAGATTGCATGATTTTTTTTATATAAAATAATAACTATGAAAAACTCCCTCACAAAAGATATATTTTTCTATGTTGGGAATAGTCAAGGCCCCCTAGACCCATCCCCTTTCTGAAAAACCACCTAACGGTGCCTAGAATACCACTTGGGGGTCAAAGACCCCAAAAGATAGGGTATCTATCATTTTTGGAGGCCTTTTTCATAATGCTTAAGGCCTATAAGGTTCATTTTCTTGCATAAGGCTCTTGTTTTCATTTTCGACCTTGGTATAGATCTCTAGACCCATCACTACCACCCAAAACCAAATAATGGTAGCCATATCTCACATAGAGGTCAAAGATCTAGTAGAAAGATCCTATGTGGTGTTTCAATTCATATTTCACCATGCTTGAGCCAAAAAAGTGTGGTTAAAATTTTAGGACCCTTGTTATACTTCCCTAACCATATTCAACATGCAAATACTATTGGGTTCCTATATACTAGTGATTACCCCATTACTATTGTAGTTGTATCCCTTATTAATATTGTTGTGCCCCTATTGTCCCCATATTGTTATTACTGTGCCCCATAGAATCCCTCTATTGTTATTTTTGTGGCTTTATATTATTATTGTTAGGTCGGTTGGGTTATATTGTGACTCCTTAGACTCCTATATATAGAAAGGAGGTTTTTTCATCTGAATCATCCAAGAATTGTTCATTTATGTAATGTAAAGGAGGTTTCCCCCTCAAAGAGGCTGAATTATAAGGCATTGATCTATCTTTTCTATCTTTTTCTTGAGTTGGTTTCATAACATTTGGTATCCGAGCTTTGGATTCTAGGGTTTCGTTGCTCCAAATAGGTCATCGTGGCATTTTCGATATAATTTTTTCTGCGATGCAGAAGCTAAAAAAAAACCCATTTGAGAAGAACTCGTGTTGAACCTTGGGTCCGAATTTCAAAGCTTTTTGCACTATATTTGCGGACATATGATCTGAGGAAGTTGATCCTTTTGCAAACTCTTGAATTACATTCGAAATAGGTGACCTAGGGAAAATCATCATAACTTTCTCTCTGAGCATCAGATTGAAATTTCATCAGAAGGTACAGAAAGAGGACGGATTTTAGTTTCTTGTATATATTTTTTCAGAGCCAAAGGTCGAAACAGTGACTCGTGGCACGTCGTAAAGTTAGCTCTACTGAACTAAGCTATAATCAGGTCACTGTGGGAGATTTTGCATAACTCTTCCTTGGAGAATCCAATTTGGATCAGACTGGTGGCATTGGAAAGAGGATCTAGAGGGCTACCACAGGTCATAATTTCAAAACTGGATGATTCGAAAGTACAGAGATACATCAGAGAAAATATCGAGCTCCTACAAAGTGAAAAAAGGTGTGTAGATTTTTTTTAAATTTTTGCTTAAGCTTGGTTTGAAATTTTATTTTGAAGGAATTCAAAGGGCATAGTAGAGAATTATTATCGGTAACTGATGCCTGAGAAAAGAAAATGAAAACACCTAGTAAGCAACCTGAAAGCTCTAGCATGACTCATGAAGAAGAGGAATAAATGCTACATGATATATCAAAATTACAAGACCAAGTGCAACAAGTGTCACTTGTACAAAAGCTAGCAAAAGCTAAGATAAATGGCGTGGAATCTAAGATAAAGGGAATGGAAGCTAATATGGATGATTTGAAGATAGATTTGAAGACAAATTTGAAGAGAGACATGGCAGATTTGAAGACAGATTTGAAGACAGACATGGCAGAGTTGAAGACAGATTTGACAAATTTTTCTACAATAAATACTTACTAATGGTGAAAAGGTAGTAAAGGAAACTCATGATGCGAACAAAAGAAATGTTAATCATGATTTCATAGACTCTAATGTGGGACCGAAGACCCACCATATTCCAAAAATTGATATGAGGAAGTTTGATGGCATGGATCCCGCAACATGGATATTACATATGGAGCAATTTTTCGATCTCAATAATGTGATAAACACACAAAAGGTACGTATTGCAACTTTATATTTGGAACCAAATCAGTTTGTATGGTATCAATGGCTTTGCTCTCGTAAACAAATTATCACTTGGGAAATTTTTACGGAAGAATTGATAGCACATTATGAGGTTACAAAAGGCAACAGTTTTTTTAGCCAATTGATAAGTCTCAAATAAAAGGGTTCAATAATGAGCACATTGAGGAGTTCCAAAAATTGAACATAAGGGTAAAAAATATTCCAGAGGAGCATAGGATTGATGTGTTCATAGGGTCTTTAAAGGATAATATCCAACATGATGTTCGCCTTTGGGAACCTCATTCATTAGAGAAGGCATTTAGGTTAGCAAGAAAAATGGAAAGCAAAATTTTGGCAACCAAGAAGCATACCACTCACAACTATAAAGATGGAAGTGTTGTCCCTAGTCTTCCACAACCTATAAGGTTGACACCACAACAATTGGAAGAAAAAAGAGCAAAAGGGCTTTGTTACAGTTGTGATAGCAAATACACTAAAGTCATAAGTGTGCTGAGAAGAAATTATTCTGCATAGATTGTGAAGAGGAAGAAGAAAAGGAGCAAGAAAGGTCAAAAGAAGAGGATATACTCCAA
>APFE031039740.1:0-11687 GCA_000404065.3 Pinus taeda
AGTAATTTAAATTTAATTTTTCTCCATAAAATAATATTTAATCGTAACATTGTCGCTTCATATGGACGTGATCATGACTTCATATCGACTATGAAGGTGATCATGACCACATATCATCTATTATCTTTATTACGACTCTATATAGAAATGAGTTGGTCAATTTAGATATTTCATGACTTGAGATGATTTAAAGTTAATTCATTATTAAGATATGGTTGCCTCGTATTGTCTTACATAGTAATTTCGTTGACTTTTATATCATGAGGTAGGGTTGTCATTTATAATATAATGTGTGAACGAGGTGGAATGGTTATTTATGCGACCCTACCCATTTCATTTCTAAGGCAACTAAGTTTGAAAATCACTTCCCAATTAGGGTTGGCATTTGACATTTTAGACCTTATAAGAAGATGTTGAATTCTATGAGAGTTGGAATTTGGAAATTAATTTTTAGAGAGATTTTAGTTATTATTTTAAGTATATATTTATATAGAAGGTGTTTTTATGATGGGTTTTTTAAGACAGATATAGCCAATCAAGGAAGCTTGTTTTTGTTTTCCTTCGCTTATCAATCTTTTGCAATATGGAAAAGCACAATGGTTTTGATTTTTGACGCACATAATCAAACGTTTCTTCTGCTTCTTTTCCATGTTTCTTGACACACTTTATATGAAGGTGGTTTTAATTGTGAGAAATCTATTGGCAAAATGTGTGCGAATCAAAACTCTACCTGAAAGAGGAAGGCCTCCGATGTGGGTCTTGATTCTGAAAACGTCAGATTTCCGCGTAAATGAAGCCCATCTCCACGCCTTGGCCTCGTCATCCTGTGTGTAACGAGAGACTCTTGGAATTCAAGGATGACACGATGCCTAACATCGAAGGTGGGGTCAATTTGGCTTTGCCGAGTGAGCATGTGAATGTTGGGGCTCTTGGATTGTATTTGTCAACTGAGAATTTCAATAGTATTGTTGATTCCAAGAATTTAACCAATGGCGACAAAGGATGCGAGACATCCAAGTTTGAGAAGCACATAATACTGAATATCTTAGTGTACCCGCCAATGCCCAGGAAACCCAGACTGATGGCAAGGAGAAAGACAAAATCGGCGGCGACATTGTCTCGAGCTTTGTTCTTTGATTCCAGTAACTTCAATTTGATGTCCATCCTACAACCAAATAAAATTGAAATTTGAGATCAGATGAAGATCAAATGTCTGCAGATCTAAATTTCAGATTCCAACTCTTGTCCTCATATACAAATTCTTCTTGATTATTAACCGAGATTTGCTTAAACTAATTCCCTTTGTTCTTTCTTTCCTCATTAATGGTGGGATATTAATAGAAGTGAATAGTGTATTAGTCCACCATTTTGTTCTTGCTTTAGAAGCCATGGTGGCTGGAGGAATGCAGTTATGCTTCGAGGCATGGGAGGAAACTTTGACCACTGAAAAAGCCCAATGCCCCTTTGACATAGGAACAAACAAGCTCCAACTACCTATCTCAATCCTAGGTGACAGGCCTCCAAATGAGGCATAATTAAGGCCGACCTAACCATTTTTAGGCAAATAAAGGTTATATTAACAAAAATTGTCCCATCTCATTTGCATCTGATTTGCTTGGGCATTCGACAAGTTATCTTGTCCCATTTCATTTGCTTGGGCATTTGACAAGTTATCTTGTCCCATTTCATTTGCTTGGGCATTTGACAAGTTATCTCGAGGAGTAGCACTCCTGTAGCAACCATGCCGCTCCTGTAGCAACCATGCCGCTCCTATAGCAATTTTGTAGCAGTCCTATAGCAATGTGCTTTCAAGATCTTCCTGGCCAAAATTGACTCCAAATTCATTATAGAAGTAGATTCATAACTTATAAATGCTCTCAAGCCACTTTGGTTGAGCTCTAGCTTGGTTAGGTCTCCATTTAGCTCTTACACTGGGCTACCCATTCCTAAGTGTTCACTAAAGGAGTGCTCTGCAAAGAGTGGTACAAATTGACGCCAACACTCTAAAACTGGCTTACTTTTCAGTTGAAGTGACAGAATGGCTTTCAAGATTAATTATAGAGATTTATTTTGTATAAATTCCAGGCGTGAAATGGTAAAAGAAAATGAACCAGATTGTCATGCAAAACTTCCATGCCACTAATATATCAAAACTTCCAAGCAACTGATATATCTTTGTGTTTATTATTTCTTAATTTGTTTAAATTAATTACTAGACTCTCGTAGTAGCGAGATAATCTTTCAAATATTCCATTCCTTGCGTGCACGTTTAGGCACAATGGCTAGTTTGCATGACACTGCGAGATAATCTTTCAAATATTCCTAGTGACAAGGATTGAATCTTGAAGCGTTGACACAATGTGTTTAGTGTCGAATGGAATGGTGCCCCGTGAAGTATTGAAACGCTTTGGTTGGTATTGACTGGAAATGTACGCCTCGGACATATTGAAAATGTTCGGTGCGCGTTGAATAAAGATACTGCATGAAAAGATTATGGTTGGAGAACAAACATGTAGACTATGAGAGGAGAACAAAAGAAATAGATACAGAGAATCTCCAGACATCTGTATTTGGACAATGGATTTTATGTTAGATAACCCATGGATTTTACCTTCCATATTGAATTTAGAATACAGTTTATTTGGACCATAGATCGATTTATGTTAGATAACCCTAAGCTTAAAAATTACTTTGCACATGATTTATACTCCGGTCAAATTCGTTAGTGTTTGGTTTTGAAATTCCAAATCTGGCCTCTTTATACCAACTACCCAACCAGACCACGTCATGTTAGTTTGAAAGCCACGATCCCAAACTGCTGAACTTATTTGCAATCCCGATTGGGTAATCTGGATAATGTATGAAATCATATCCCATATCCACCATACAAGTTTGTAGCAAGTACAGGATAGAATTGTTCTTTGTATCGAGTACATCTGTTTGTCATCGTTACCGCTTAATGCCTGTTGCTAAACCCTCATCTCAAGGGTTTAACATAAGCGCGTTGAGTTCATCTTTATAAGGCGCATTCTTGGTTGCAGTTTTCTGTGCTAAGTTGCATCGTTGTTATTATTCTGCCTATCAGTCCATCCATCATTTGTATTATACCAATAACAATGACATCTCTAACAACAGGTCCCCTTTCCGATTTGGCTGCTTCTTCCTCGGCTGCCTCCTGGTGTGCCTCGACTTCTTTTTCCGACTACGATGTGTTCATAAACCATCGTGGGCCGGATGTTAAGAACAAGTTCGCCAGTCATCTCTACAGACGGCTTCGTGACCATGGATTAAGAGTTTTTCTGGACAAGCCCGAATTGGAGGAGGGTCAGAGTATTCTTTCCCAAGTAGACCACGCTATTCGAGTAGCCTCTGTCCACATTGCTATATTTTCCAAGAATTATGCACAATCCAGTTGGTGCCTGGATGAACTCGTCCTCATGAACGAGTCAGGGGCTACCATCCTTCCCGTTTTTCTCAACGTGAAACCTTGTGTGGTCCGGCATTCTGGTGAGAACGGAGAGTTCGCTGAAGCACTGCAGAAGCACCAAGAGAAAACAACATTCGACCCTCGAACCGGGGAAAGAAAAAGACGTTACGACTCGGACACTATCCAAAAATGGAGAAACGCTCTTTCTGATGTGGCGGATATAAGCGGCTTTGATCTGAAAGCTTTTAATGGGTGAGCATCTCCCTTTTTGTACTTGTCCGCATTAGTTTTCAATTTTGTCAAGATACTCAGACGTTTCTCACTGCTTATTTTTATCTGAATTACAATTATTCAGGGACGAGGGCGAACTCTTGGATAAAGTCATGCACAAAGTTTTGAAAACGGTTCCAAGAACACCATTGGATGTTGCTAAATATCCAACTGGTTTGGGCGAAAAGTTGCAGGAGTTTGAAAAAGCAGTGCTATGGCAGCATGAGGAGGAGCGGGTGAAGACCGAAATTGTTGGAATAGTTGGTGTGGGTGGGGTAGGCAAAACGACACTGGCCAAAGAAATTTTTAACTGCATGGGATCATGTTACAATAAATCCTCCTTCATATTTGATGTTAGAGAAAAGGCAGCTAGAATGTCTCTGAACTCTGTGCAGAGCCAGCTTATTAAGGACTTGAAAGGTATGGATATCAAAATTGACAATACTGCCCGGGGTATAGGAATACTTAAAAGGCATCTCTCATCTTGTCACGCTCTTATCGTTCTCGACGATGTAGATAGTGCCGATCAGCTGGATGTGCTATTGCCAATTAAGCATATTCTTAGTCCCCAAAGCTTGATTTTGGTTACCTCCGGGGACAAGCATGTCCTCAAAAGTTCAGGAGTGTTAGGGTCGTCAATTTATAATTTAGGGGGGCTGAATACACGACACTCCAAAGAACTCTTCTGCTCATATGCCTTTTATCACTCACTCCCACCACCAGAATTTGAAGATCTGGTAGATCTGTTTGTAAAGGCGTGCGATGGCTTGCCATTATCGTTGAAGGTATTCGGAGCGCTTGTTTGCGGAAGAAATGACAGAAGGTACTGGGAGGAGCTATTGGATCAATTTCACAAGACATTACCTGTGGAAATACAGCAAAGGCTTAGAATCAGTTATGACAAACTCCATGAGGAGGAACAACGATTATTCTTAGATATTGCTTGTTATTTCATAGGAGAAGACAGAGATTTGGCTATAAAATTATGGGGTGTGATGGGACTTCAAAATCTAGAAGACAAGTGTCTACTAGAAGTGGATTATGAAAATAAAATAAAAATAATAAAAATGCATGATCACATTAGAGATCTAGGAAGAAATATTGCGCAGGATGTATCCATGCCTCTCCGTCTTTGGTCTTACACGACCAACACCATTGATGACTGGTTGGAGCAATCATCATCTGTAAGTGCTTCAATCTGTTAAACCTTTGTCTTTGGCTTTAAAACGAACAGATTCAAGATAAAAATAGATCTGTGTGATTTTTAATTTTGATCAATGAACAGGTAATAACTGAAGTCCATGGAATCAAGACGATTAATCGGACACATCGTTTTTCCGATTCGCTCATCACGAGGAGTTCAGAAATGTCATGGTACAGAAGATGGGGCGATGAGGTATTCGGGAACTGTTGGAGGCATCTATTCAATAATTTCGGCCGTGGTGGTATTCTGAATTTGCAACTTGTTACAATTGAAGCTGGCTATTTAGAAAACATAATGAGGAGGGCAGGGTCACCAAATCTCATATGGCTCCGATGGTATAAGTGTCCGTACTCTTGTCTGCCTTACTGGATCCCGATGGAGAATTTGAAAGTTTTAGAAATAGCAGGGGGGCAATTAGAGATATTGTGGAAATGTCAATCCCAGGTATGTTTATTGATCTTTCAAATCTCATTATATGTTTATTGATCTTTCTTAATCTCATTACAAATTCCATCAGTAAGCGAAAATTTCCGATGGCTGAAATTTGAACATTGCAGACCCCTCTGAAGCTGCGTGAGCTAAATATTATCGCTCCTCTTTCAGCCTTTCCCAAGTCCATAGGACAGCTGGAGCATCTGGAAAAGATTATCATCTCTCGTCCACATTTCCACGGCATCCCACTGGAAAGTTTGCCCGAAGAATTTTGTTACCTTCGCTCCTTGAAATACTTGGAGTTAAAAGGGTGTGAGAAAATGATGTCGCTGCCTGATTCCTTCGGAAAGCTTACCACTCTCGAGCACATCGATTTCCAGGTACAACTTTTTCAGGTGTAAATATAATTAGTTGTATTAAAGGGTAATTTACTTATGGAGTCTGGGAAATGTTGTTATAATATGAAATTATTACAGAAAAGTAGTTTTACTTTGGACAGTCTCTTTGCTTATGAGAAAAACAGTATATAATATCATTAAAATCTTGAAAACAGATTGTTCATAAGTTGAGTATAACTTTCTATAATCATTTGATATCTCCTGGAGACCTCTGTCAGCATTAAGAAATGACCGCTAGAGTCTTAAGAGATGAGGAACTAATGAAGAATAAACCGGCCAGTTTTTTTGAGAAGTAACACTTAATTTATTTCTTTAAATAATTTAATTCATCTCTGTATGAGTTTTCAATTTTCTTTAAAAAAAATATCTGTGGGCTTTAGTACCTCTTCACTTATTCAGAAAACAAAAAAATGTAATTAATATTATCACTAAACAAATAGTGGTAATGAACAACCTCGGATGGTATCTCTGTGAGTCCACGTTAGTTTTCAATTCGTTGGATTGATATAATATGCATTCTACTTATGTAGATGCTTCTCATTGCAAAAGCGATGACTTAGTAAAAAGCACAAAGATTTGCTAAAAAAAATTCATGAATTTAATTCTTTCCATCTGACTCAGTATTCAGCAAATTTTACAGTTGTTTGTGATAACATGTAGCTTTTTCTTGAAGTGCTTTATTGGATGAGGTTTATAATCTTTTGATTCAAGGTATTGGTATTCCATATTAATGATTTCTTTTACCATAAAGGTTTAGAAATTAATTATTTAAAGTTGTACATATTACTCATCGATTTTTCTAGTGGGATTTATTACTTAAGATTTCTTTCGCCTATCTTGAGGCATAAGGTTATCCACCTATATTTTTTTACTAGAGCTTGTGTGTAGTGTTTGAAATGCTCAAGTTGAGTCTAAGGCCTTGTTTGCATATGGTTTCATAAACGTCCCAAATAGGGTGTCATTGTTACTTGTGAGTCTATTCTTTGGATTTTCTTTTTTTTTACCGCATGGTGAATCGGTAGCAATCAAGCCTAATCTAGGGGAGACCTAGGATCAAACCTCATTGCTGTCACTATAACACCAAGAGTATATCCAACCACTTGTAAGTCGGGTATACTAATATCCTATGATTTTAGCAAGAGCAGACTTAGACGGTTTTGGGGAGTCCGCCCCTCTAGCCGCCACCATAACAGGTCACTGTACTCTATGAGATTTGAACCTGGGTCTCCTGGGCTTCGCCCAAGAGGACCTACCGTCAAACCGCACATCACTGTACCATTCTTTGGATTTTCTAACATTCATAAAAAAAATTATTGTATTCCATCTTGGTTTGATTTTACTATTACAATTCTATAAATTGTACCCTATCTAGGGGTTTTTCTAAAAATAAAATTACTTCATAATTTATGTGCTCACTCTCAACTTTGTCTTCTTTCAAATTATCATTCAAGTTAATTTTACTTGCATTGTGTATTAATTTATGTAATCATTTACTCTACATAATAAAATAAACAAGCGTAATATGCAATGTTGTTGCTTAGTGTTGATTTTTCAGTACAATTGATATAAGTACTTTATTTTTGAACTATGATAATTACTTGTGAATATATACTATAGTTCTCTTATCTTCATCAAGCAATCACACTTATAAATTCAACTAATAAGCATGAAAATAAAGTAGATATCACATTGTGTGTAAGATAGAGATGTGTAAGTAATAAGTGTGTATGTAAAATGAAAAAGTTCAAGTGTATTTTATACCCAAGATACCAAGAGACATGTTGTCACGCCCCCGACCTTGCGGTAGTCTTCCAACCGTACCGGCGAGGTGCAGCACCACCCCATTTTTTTCTTTTTAGCAATACTCAAGTGTCAGGACTACGCCTAATTCACAACCGGTACTTAGTTTGTTTTTCGCAACCAAGTAAAAAGCATTAAACCTTTATATCAATGATCACCCATACTTAATCATTATCCACAGCAATATAAAACAACAATTGCACGATATAAAGGGGAGGGGCAACTCCCAAACAGTCTGCCCAGCAATATGTATTATATCAGAATTTCAATAATACAACGAGCTAGTGTGCTTGCAAAATCAAGCCAACACTTAGCCAAATTTACATATACAAGGCTACCTGCCTTACAATAGAGAATTTGCACCTTTTATACTTGAGCGGGTGCCACACACGGCCACCAAGACGCTCGGTATATTTCTGCACAATTCTGCACGTTCAACCTCTTCACAACCCGTTCGCCTCAACCACAAGACTGAGAGACAATTCTGCGCCTTACTACCAAGTGCGCATGAGCTATGCGCTCATGGTGCGCACTACTCCCTTTGTGCGCAGATAAGAGATGCGAATTGCTTTGATCAATTGATGATTCGAATGCCAAGTCCATGCGTATACTTATATGGTGTGTAGTGCATGGGTGGGGTGGGCGAAGCCCCTCGGCTGACGCCCCATCCAAGCGCACGCAACCCTCCATAACATCCGCACATGGGTCGGCTTCCTCCGCGTTCAACGCTCTCATACGTGGCGTATAAACTTCGTTGCCCGCTTAACGTTTGTCACATTTTGTCGCACAACCGTTTCGTTGTCCGCCCGCAGTCACCCGGCGTGCACGCTGTCGTGCGCGCCTGCCTATCGTGCGCCTTCGCCCGGTCGTTTAGTCTGTCGTGCGCGCGCGCCCGCCTAGTCGCCAATCCACCGTGGTGCGTTTGTCCGTCGGTTTTACTCCGCCCGGTTCGTTCACCCTCACCGTGCGCGCCGCCTACGCGCGCCCGCCCGGTCGCCAACTCACCGTGCGCGCCCGCCCAGGTTGCCCGGGGCGCCTCAACACGTCGTGCGCCTGTCGCACCGTTGCCAACTCTCCCAAGGCGGTACATCCTCCTCCACCTGAAGTCGTTGTCGTCCTCGACAACATCCCAACTCCAAGCATCCTCCATGATGTCGACTCTCCCCACATACGGTAAACATCCCTGCAACATATGTAGGTCTCCATCTCCACCATGTCTCATCCAAGTGACTAATTGCCACCAATATATCCCATACCAAGGTATGTCGTCGATGTCCATGACCATCGACCAACTGCTACAATGTCTCCATGCTGCTCTCCTCATGAAAGGCTGATCCTTCCAATACCAAGCTACATGTCCACTGCAACAATGTGTCCTCCATCATGTCATCAACTATCAAGTGCTCAAAAGAGAACACTTCTCCATCAAGTGTCAAGTCAAGTGTTTCAAGAGAACACCCCATCATCAAGTCAAGTGTCTCAAGAAAACACCTTCCTCCATCATGAGTACCTCCACGTAGTCTTCCCTCAAGTGTACAGACCCCACAGCCTCATACCTCTGCACATTGGATCCCCCCATGCCTCGAACTAGTTGGGTAGCTAGTCCAACTATAAGCCCAAACCATAGGAATGCACTTCCTTATGTCACCATCAATCTTTCCCTTGACTTCTGCTACATCTCGGACTCATCCAAGAATCTCCCATGCTCAGGTCCATGAGGTAGTCCTCATTCATCTGCAACATGTTCAAGCCATGGTTTAGTTGTATAAGAGTGTACAACTTCTCCACTAGCTC
Organism: Pinus taeda; assembly: GCA_000404065.3. Lineage (NCBI taxonomy): Eukaryota > Viridiplantae > Streptophyta > Pinopsida > Pinales > Pinaceae > Pinus > Pinus taeda. Next base: position 9,326 of record APFE031039740.1, read on the forward strand.
ATACATCTCCAAGTCATAACAGCATATGTACTACATCCTTTGCTTCGGCATGCTCCCATAGAATGTCATGAAATGACAACCCTACTCACGCTCCCACAAAATGTCTCTACATAACTGTCATGCTCCATATCTCCAACCTGATGTACATGACTCTAGTTGTCCATGATGTTCAACCCATGTAGACCTCATCCCAACATCTGGCCATCTGTACCCAAGTTGCAACTTGCCATAAAGAAGCCTCCTTTCAAGGCCCCTTGTAGAGTTGATGTGGTTCCTTCCTATCAAGGCCTCCACACCAACCTATCTCCAAGGTCATCTAGAGAGAAAGGAGGGCCAGGAAGTTTCCTCCTTGACTCTCATCCACCCATGTGTCAGTTTGGTGTTGTGTCCTTAAGTATGTATGCACAGATCCAACCTCCTCACATGTACACCCAATCTCCTTGAGTTTGTCCTTTGTCAATTGAAAGTCATATATGCCCATGGCATACCTGCAAAATTTCACTATGCCAGCAGGATCTCTACCCTTGTAATCCTCATCAACCACTGCCTCTGAAGTAGTACTAGGACTCCCTTCTTCTGCAACCCCATTGTGAAGATCCTTAGTAGAAGATGTCTCTGCCAAGTGTCCCAAAGTTTGTGAGACTTCCTTCCCACTCACCTCATTCTTTCTAGCTCTAGCAACGAAGTCAATCAACCTCCCTTCCTTCGTTGTTTGAGTCTTACTCCCAAGTCCTCTTTGCTCCACATACTCATGCTTCACATTCGGATCTTTGGGATACAAAGTCATAGAATTCATTCTTGGTCTATACCCCAAGCAACTCCTTCTATTCATCGGTACCATCATGGTTCTTCCTCCAGCTGTAATCAAGAGTATGTCTCGGTCCACCATCGGTACAGCTTGTGCAAGCCTCATGAAGTCCTGCCCCAACACCATATAGTGATCATCCATGTCCACAACTCTCAAATCCAACTTCCCAAACCACGATCCTACTTTCATTTGAGTGTCCTTCATAACACCATAAACAGATTTCATGGAAGAGTTGACTGCTTTGAAAGCACTCAATTCCCTCTCCATCTTTGCTTTCTTCGCGAAAGACTTTACTGCCTTTTTACTCAAGAAGCTATGTGTAGCCCCTGTATCAACCAAAGCTGCAAATCTCTTTCCTTTCACGGTTACCTGCACAAAACTCAGCTTCAAGGAATTACCTCCCTCTATCCGCTTTGTCTTATGTCTTATACCAGCAACCTTCTTCAAGAACCCGACCTCAGAAGAGTCAATTGGTTCATGTTCCAACTTGACTTCCTTCTTAAGGTACTTCACCTCCTTGCTTGGCTTATCAAGGCAACCCGATCCTGGCCTAGCTTGAACTCCTTCAAGCTTGTCCTTCATCGACCTTTACTCAAGTGCACCAACCAAGTGTCCATCAACTACCCTCACAGAACTCAGCTCCCGCACATCCTCTGGTTTGTCACGGTAGCAAGTCCCCAGCCTGTCAATGTAATCAAACTCCTCTTGATCAATCACAACGATCTTCTTCCCAAGAAGCTTTTCTCTTATCTTTTCCTCAAACAGCTTGACTTCGGCCTCCAACTTGGCACTTTCCTTCCTTAAACAGGCTCTTTCATCAAAGAGCTCTTGAAGTCCAAGAGTACTTCGTTGGATCTCCTTGTCAAGTTCCTTGAGTTCATCACCTGCCGTACTTCCACATTGGCTCTTGAGCTCTTCAAGTTCTCTTCTTAGGTCTGCACATTCTTCCCGAAATTTCAAGCTTTCAGCGTTCATAGCAACCCAATCAGAACTCCATTGCTTCATCTGTTCCAATACTTCGTACCTCAAGACTTCACCCGGTCCATGGCTAGACTCACCTTTCGTAGGTGTTCCTTCCATCTTACCCTTCAGTCTTTTACCTGGTCCTTGCATAATGAACCAGTCCTTGTCTCACTTGAGTGTGACACCCCTTCCTTCACTTGCAAGTACCCGTTGTTTCTTCCTCATAAGCTTCAACACCTGAACCTGTTCACGATGTTCAACAATCTCTGATTCCACCTTCACTTTGGTGTGTATGCTCTGATACCACCTGTCATGCCCCCGACCTTGCGGTAGTCTTCCAACCGTGCCAGCGAGGTGCGACACCACCCCACTTTTTCTTTTTAACAATACCCAAGTGTGAGGACTACGCCTAATTCACAACCGGTACTTAGTTTGTTTTTCGCAACCAAGTAAAAAGCATTAAACCTTTATATCAATGATCACCCATACTTAATCATTATCCACAGCAATTGCACAATATAAAGGGGAGGGACAACTCCCGAACAGTCTGCCCGACAATATATATTATATCAGAATTTCAATAATACAATG